>VZRU01004146.1:28803-50866 GCA_013398155.1 Pedionomus torquatus
AGGCTCCAGCCGTAGGCTTGAGTTAAAATCACTCCCGTGGGATCGCTCCTGGCCTGCCTGCTGCGTCAGGAGCCCCGGCGAGCCTCTGGACCTGGCATGGCTCTTTGCCAGTCTCATTCTGCTGCCACAACTGGAGCTGCTGGTACTGCCGAGCTGAGGGGTAGGTGGAAGGATGTCAGAAATACTCATTTAAAAACCTACCAGATGCTGTTGCTCTGGTTTGTCCTGTTAGTCCAGGAGCTCTTTGAGGAACAGTGGGGTCTGTGGCAGCGCCTGCCCTTGGGATCCATGTGCAGGAGGAGTGCACTGGTGCAGGAGTGGCCCCTGTGGTGCCCAGCAAGGGGTGCCTGATGGCTTGCCAGGCTGTGTCCTCATGAATGCCACCCCCATCCTGCTGCTACCACTCCCTGCCTGTTCACTGCCTGTGTCCTCACTTGGCGATGCTGGCAGTCATCCCCCTGCTCCAGGACTCATGCCTCTGGAGGAGCACACGGAGGACAACCACTGACAGCAAAAGGAGTGGGAGAGCGGGGCTTGTGCTTGGCGGCAGCTTGGGCTCCTGGAGGGAGGCCAGTCCCAAGTCCCTTGGTGTTTCCCAAGCAGCCGCTCCTGGGGCAGGGCTCAGGTCAGTCCTGGGCTACGACACTGGAAGAGGGAGATGGTGGCTGGGGGACAGTCCTTTCTCATGGTGGTGGCGTCTTCATGTTGAAGCAGTGTCAGGAGCTTTCTTAAATTAAAAGCCTTTGTGGGAAATGCTGGGGGAGGTCCTTAGAGCGAGGGGGGTCCCAGGATGGGAAGCAGAGGATGGTGGCCCTTTCTCTGGTCGCCTGGTTTGTTGCACGAGGCAGAGATGTGTGTCTGTCTTGGGGAAGGAGCCTGGCCCTGCAGAGGGAGTGGTGCAGCGCGGGGTGGCTTGAGGGCAGCGGGGACCTTTGGACTCTGGGCAGGAGGCCGTGGCTGCCTCCCGCCCGCGCCTCTCCTGGCACTGCTGTGCCAAGGTGGGGATCACAGCCACGCAGCGCCATCGGAGAACATGTTTTACCAAGAATGTGGTAAGTGGTGGGTGGGGAAGGGGCATGGCAGTCCCTGAGGGGTGGAGTGATTGGGAGCTGACCTGGGATATTGGGCATGGGCAGAGGATGTGGGAGACATCCTGAGAGATCTGAGAGAGCCGAGAGAGCTGGGGCTGTTCAGCCTGGAGAAGGGAAGGCTCCTGGAGACCTTGGAGCAGCCTTCCAGGATCTGAAGGGAGCTCCAGGAGAGCTGGAGAGGGACTCTTGGTCAGGGAGGGGAGGGACAGGACAAGGGGGAAGGGTTTTAAACTTGAGGGCCTGTCCAGGTCCCTCTGGATGGCACCCCTTCCCTCCAGCATGTCACCTGTGCCACCCAGCTTGGTGTCATCAGCAAAGTTGCCTAATTAAAATAAAAAAATTAAGAAAAAATTGAATTCTTAATTAATTACCTGTATTTGTATCTCTTTTTCTTTAGGGAGACTCCTACCCACTGGCAGCCTCTGCCGGGCACGAAAGCAGCCATGTTGGTCAAAGTGAATAGTTTGAGGCAGATACAGAGCACTTCAAACAGTTCCCTTCAGCTGCAGAGCGCTGCAGAGGCCAACAGCCAAAAATCTCTTCCAAAACCAGCCATATACGCTCAGCCTCAGTCCGTGTCCCAGAGCCCTGGACCCACAAAGCAAATACCTGCAGGAGAAACAAAGCAGTCTATGCAGGTCAAAAAGACGGAGAACGGTGGGTTTTGCCTAGTGCTGATGAATGGTCCAACGTCTCAAACACCTCCCAGGAGTCAGACGGGAACCCCCCAGCCTGCTTCCCCCAAATATGCCTCCCCTGCACCTATATACGATGAGCCATCTTTAGAGTCTCCAATTTATGATGAGCCACCAGTAGATATGGATACTGAAAGCGTCAGTATGAGTGGGATGTCTCCACCAAGGTCGCCAACCAGTAGCTTAAAAAAGCAGCTACAACCAACCAAATTATTACAGCATCCAGGTTTGCAACAGCAGCAAGCTGCAAAGAAGCACGCAGGAAATCCCTCTTCCACCGAATACAGCCCGGCTGGCAGGGAATATATAAAACACATGGTCAACGTTGATCACTCTTCCAAACCCTCCCATTCCTCTGCTGCAACACCTGATGCTGCTACGAAACTTCCTGGTCAGCTTACTTCAAAGGACAGCTTCAAGCAGTCTTGGAGGATCTTGGAAGCCAACGTCCTCAAGAACATGGAAGCCCACCACAGTCGGCAGAACAGCCTGCAAACTCAAGAGTATCCGACGGGTGTAAGCCATCAGGATTCTGGTTATTCGACTGGCCCTTCTCCAAGCTTGAGAAAAAGGAAAGGAAGGAGGCAAGGGACAGGTCAAGGGAGACCTGGTTCTGTGGGCAGCAGCAGTGAGCTCACAGCTCTGAACGATAAGCTGATTGCCGAGATGCGTGCTGTGGTGGGCAGGTCAGCAGCTTGCAGGGGAAGCAAAGCCAGCCTCGATGCTGAAAGTCTGGAGAGTGGCATCCCAGCAGAGAGCAACAAAGTCAGATTTCAGTCTGACCACTTGAAAAAATGCATCAGCCGGAGCTCAAGGGATGATGTCTCAGCTAGTAATAGGTCTCTGTACAGACAGGGCCCAGAGAACAGGGGCGGCTTTCCCAGCGATGTGGCTGCTCCACAGGACACGGTGAGGCAGAAGAGGACTTTTGAGAAAATAGATTCTTTAGAAAAGAACGTGACCAGCCAGACCAGTTTGGCTTCATCAGATGCTACACGCCACTCCTCCCAGGTACCTCCTCATCTACACCCAGTTAAATTGGACACCTCTGCTTGCCTGTCGTGGGACAGGGCTGAGCGCCTGCTCTGCTCCCGGGTGGGTTCAGTGGAGGTGCTGCATTCCCACATTCTGCCTTTTTCAGGCACAAGGGCAGTTTGAATTTGCAGGACTCACCTGGTGCAGTTAATCGTTCAGTAGTCTCATTTCCCAGCCCCTTTACACTCGTTGGAAGGTGGCTGTCTGGTCTTCAGGCTGCGTTACACCTCATTGCCCCGACAGGGAGAGCGGAGACTTGATGTCTTGGTGGTGTACAAGAGATGGTGGGTTGGGAATAGGCTGTGAGTGGCTTTGAAAATGAAAAAAAAAATCTACATGGTAGGATGGAGACAAAGAAAAGAGTGGAAGATGTAAAGAGATAGACATTGTGGTAAAGGCAGCGATTTGATGAATAAATGCTCTATTTACAGAAATACTCTGACATGTAACAGTCTGAGTAAGGAGGGGAGGAGGTTGCAGAGAATACCTCAGCAAAATCTCTGTCTCGCCTGAGAATGGCAGTGTGTGGCGTGAGTCAGCAGCAGCGTCCTGTGCTGCACCTGCAGGATGGAGAGAATTAGGAGACAAGGAAATCCATTATGTGAGGAGGGTGGGCAGAAGTTCTAGGGCAGGCTGAGCAGAGGTGCGTGTGTGTTGTCAGCAGAAAGATAATCACTGGGTAGTTACGTGAACAAGATTCGGGAGATAAACTCTAGAGAGAGAAGAGGAGGGAACCAAGAGCCTGTTGAACCTCTAGAGAGATGAGGAGGTGGATCCTCAGAAGGAACATGAGTAAGGAGCAATTAAGGTCATAGGAAGAAAACCAACCCCAGGCATGGAAGGTGGATTGAAGAAGACCGAGGATGGAAATGGCAGAGAACTGCAGGCAGGGGATTTTAGGCAGCGTGTTGATTCAGAGTGAGGAGACAGAGGGGTAACTCCAAGGGATAAAAAAACAAAACAAAGTAGAAAAGTGGGAGAAATTATTGTGCCCCAGGCACAGGTGGAGTGTGGTGCGTGCTAATCCTGCCATCCACATGTAGGTCCACGTTTGCTGTAAGAGAGGACACTTGGATTGCACGAGGCGCTGCGAGTTCAGTTCCTCCTTACTGAGAAGCAGCACTCACTGGCTTTAACCCTTTAGGAGCTAACACGTGTGTTGGGGTTGACTGAGGGTCAGAGCTGGAATAGCTGGCGCACGAGTTAAAGCTGATCTACAAAGAAGAAAAATGAACGTTCTGTTTCCCTTTTTCCACTGCAAAACCAAAGGTTACAGGATTTCTCTTTCTTTGTCAAAACCCCTCAAAGATTGTCTTCTTTGGGTTTTTCCTGCTTGCTGGAGATCTCCTTGAAGAACGCTGAGCAAAGCGTGGGCGGCTTTGCTCTTAGCATGTGGGAATTTCAATCTAACAAAAAAGTCTGTTTCCTAAAACCACTGGTTGTTGGGTGTGGGAGGTCAATATACGTCCCAGGCTGAGACTTCTAACCAAACCAGAAAATTCTGGATGGGAAAAATAAGTGTCGTATTCTCACAAGTAGTTATTACACATCATTTTCTTGGGATCAGTGCTACCGAAGCTCTAATTATGTAGTTATCCGTAGCGATCACCGGGGAAGAAGGATTAACATGGGCTGCATGTAAAGACGGCGTACAGCGTCTGGGAGGGTGGAAGGTCTGTCTCTGCTGCTTCTCTCTAAATTCATGACCCAGTGGACTTGTCCCTGGAGCAAATGAGTTCGGTCACTGCAGACGGGGAGCAGCTACTTCTCTGACAAGAAACAGCTCGGTACTTTTGAACAGTTTGGATTTACTTTGGGGAAGGTTTTGCCTGTTTTGGATAGGAAAACGTGGTAGGGAGCCCGACACAAATATCCCCAAGTCCTGTGCAGCGGTACTTGCAGAAGCACTGGGTCTGTAGCCGCCACCCGTACCATCCCCGCGGACGCTGAGGACCGGGGCCGGTGTGGCAGGAGGCCGTGGTGTGTCTGTAGGGGACGGCAACAGCCAGCTCTGTTGGTGGACCTTGACTGACGCAATTACCTGCTCTCCTTGACTTCAACTCAAATGCGATTTATCCGACCTGGGTGACAGCTTGGCCATCAAGGGAGCTCTGCCCTTGCTCTG
Organism: Pedionomus torquatus; assembly: GCA_013398155.1. Classification (NCBI taxonomy): domain Eukaryota; kingdom Metazoa; phylum Chordata; class Aves; order Charadriiformes; family Pedionomidae; genus Pedionomus; species Pedionomus torquatus. Next base: position 33,750 of record VZRU01004146.1, read on the forward strand.
CTGAGCCTCTCAGCTTCTGTCCCATCTGTGTCTGGCCAGCATTTCCATTAGGAGGGTGGTGGTGGAATTGCAGAGGCCGTCCAGGCACAGGCTGCCCGAAGTTCAGCAGCTCCTGACGGTTGCTAGCCCTGTTGATTTGGGTTTTTTTGTTGGTGGTTTTGGGTCATTTTTCCCTAGAATTTGGAAAAAGGCAGGAACCTGGGGATTGTACCGGGGATTGTAGGGGCCACAAAGGGTAATGGTGAGAAGGAAAGGATGCTGATAGCGCTGTGGCTGCCTCGTCTCTGCCACCTCCTCGTGTTCCCGACCCACCTCCTGGGCTGCTGTGGCTCTGCAGGAGCCTGGAGGTGGAGAGCAGAGAGAAACTTGGCGCTTGGTGTGCTCCTGGTGCCACAGAGCTGTCATGTCTGGGGTGTCCCTGGGAACTCTGGGACAACTTGGACAATTAGCCCTGTTACTCCACATCCCAGTGCTTTTTTAGAGACAGCATCAGTGTACAGGCTCCTGCAGAACTACAGGCGTCAGCCACGTCTGCTCAAAATCAGGTTTCGTACAGTTTCTCCACTTTCTGGTGGCTCAGTGTTGAGGATTTTCCTAGCAGAGCAAGGAGTCATCTAAGCTGCTTTTAACGTGTCTGTTCTCCTTTGCAGCCCAGGACGATAGAGTTGGACCCCAAGCAGGAGAGCAGCGGCCAGCCTGGCGGCTGCGTGGGGTATCTTTTCCCTTACAATACTCTACGGAAACCCATCTCTCAGAGCAGCATGGCAGACTGGGCTTCTAAAAACCTGAACATGCACACGCAGGGCATCTTCCGCCGAAGGATTTCCATCTCCAACATGCTGTCCTGGAACGGGGGCTCTATCAAAAAGCCAATGCTGATCACTAGCAACCGCACCATCAAAAAAGAGGCATGTGAGATGTTCAAACTGGTGCAGAGCTACATGGGAGATCGTCAGACGCGCATGGACCGGAACCACGTGGCGTTGGTCACAGTCACCAAGTGCTGGAGCGTGCAAGGTTTACGGGATGAGCTCTACATACAGCTGATCCGGCAGACGACAGATAACACGTGCTACCGAAGTCTGGCGTGGGGCTGGGAACTGATGGCCATCAGTCTGGCCTTTTTCTCCCCATCACCCAAATTTCAGTCTTACCTGGAAGGTTACATTTATCGCCACCTTGACAGTGATGAAAACAGTAAGTGCTTTGTGCGCACCCCCTCAGGGCCCAGCAGCGTTCTGGTGGGTTCCACTGCTTACTCAGGGTTGTCTGATTTTTAAAAATGCAGGCAGTTGCCAGGCAGTGCCGTGGTTTCCATCGGGGAGAGCACCACGTGCTGGGCAAGTTCATCCTTCCGCGGCAGGATGAAGCTGGCACCAGCTCATGTCCCCGCAGTTCTCATTTGTGTCTGGCAAAGACACGCCAGCGTGTGCAGATGTGCACGTCTTGCCAATGGGCACGGCAACGTCAGCACCGGGAGAGCCGGTTCAGACCCAAACCCGTTGCCTCCAGCAGTGCTTGACCCAGGAGTGAAAAATCACCCTGCCAGCACCCGGGTCCAGGCGGTATGGAAGAGTGATCACAACTATTTGGGTTATTCTTTCTGCTGGCGTTTGGGCCATTGAGTTGATTTAGGTGTAACCTTCCTGCCTGGAGCCCTTTCTCGGCTCTGTGGCCGTTGAAGAAGTTGAGCGCTGTTCTGGGCCCCTCCCGTGGGTGCCTTCGGAGCTGTCTGTGCTACAGGACCTTTCCCTGAGCAGACCTGCTCACGCTGGAGCTGGGCTGGCTACCGTGACTGAGAGCAGTTCTGGACCTTGGTATTTTATCATTCCACATTATTAATCCAAAGCCTCTCTTGAATTTTCAGTTGCCCAGCGCATCAAGGAGCTTGTGGATATGAAAAACAAGAAGAACTCAAAATCCAGGAAGAAAAGGAAACAAAACACTGAGGATGAAGGTAAGGGGAGACAAAGCGTGCAGGGAGCTGAGAGGGAGGACCGCACTGACCTCGGACAGGCTCGCGGAGCCCCGCTGAGAATTAGACCGTCTCTTTAGGTTGTGTGGATTTTGATTCAGGAGACGTTACTCCAGGTAGCGGTTGTGAGAGGTTTGGCCATAGCACGGGTGATAGTGTGAGTGGTGGCTGGGCAGCGTGGGGGCAGGGGACACACACCCCTTCACTCACGGTTGTGTGAGAAGAGGGATTTTAGTTTGGATGCAGACCTGGGGCTGTAATTCAGCTGGCCTGTGTATGCCATGGATTGTCCTGTAGCACATTCCAGTGCTAACGTTGTACGAGTCATATGTTGAAAACAACCTTCATGATTGTAGCAATGGGTTTTGTAACCCACAACCTGCCCTTGGGACCTCCAGGGAGGACTCTGATACTTGGAAAAGAGGCACTTCTCCTCTCCAGCGTTGACTCCCCTTGTCCACCCTTCCTGGCCCGTGCGAGTCCAGAGCTTGCAGGAGCGTTTCTGCCAAATGAACAAATGCTCGCGTGTTCCTCCAGCCTCAGGTTGTCACTGCTGCTGCAGGATAATACTTTCTCTGTCTTAAGTTTTGCTAGAAAAAATCCATTCAATTTTTTTTTTTTTTTGTGTTGCTTTCAGGAAACTTGAGCCAACCTTGTGAATTCTATCAGGCTCTATCAGGCAGCAGTTTATAAGGTGCGGCCTCGGTGTTTTTAATCTAGGAGAGCTGGAGTTTCCTACAGAGCTGAGTCCACCGTGCTCTCCTGCGGTGGCTTCCCTGTGTCACCGCTCCCCAGAGGCAGCTGCAAGGCTGGGAGGTGGCCGAGGAGGCCCCTGGGTGGCCGCCCCTGCAGTAAGAGCACCTATTGCTGCTGTGTCTCTGGTGGGATCTGGAGGAGAGACCCGAAATGGCACAGGGGGATTATATTTCTGGTAGGGATATGTCTTTTTCCTTTCCTGTTCAGGCTCAGGAGAGTTCAGCCCATTCTTAACCTTTGGAAAGTCGTTTTGCTTGTGCTCAGAGGGACTTTGATATTTTTATGGGACAACTCCCCGGAGATTGCTGTGCCAAGGGTGTGCTCTCTGCGGGCTGAGCTGACTCTGCTGTGCAATTGCGTGTCTACACTGTGTGTGCTGGAGCTGGGCTTTGGAAGATGGGTAGTTTTTGCCTAAAAGCAAAAAATAAACCACACATATATATTTTATATATAAGAAATGCTATGAAAAAGGCCTGCGGATTTATAAAGTTTCCAGAATGAAGCTTTTGCAAGTCAGCAGTGCCTGGGCGCGTGGCTCTTGTGACAAACCACAGGCTGTTCCCTTCCCTGGCCGGTGCCTGCTTTCTGGCACACAGGAGATGTGCTCTGGCGTGAACGGGGGCTGTAGAACACACGTGCTGGTCCACAGCCCCCGCTGGCTTCCGCGCGGGTGGCGAGGGGCGCAGCAGAGGAGGCAGCGGGGCCCGGCAGGTCACTCGAACCGGCTTCTTTCACGAGTGACCGGTAACGCTGAGGATCTTTTCTGGGGCCTGACCTCGGAGCTGCACCTGAAGCAAGGGGAGGTCCTGCGGGAGCACGGCGGGTTCTGCCTGCTGCTCCTGGGAAGGTCAGGCTCTTCTGCCTGTTAGATGCCCCTAACTGCACGTGCGGCAGCTCCTGTGCAGATGGTGCGGGGTGGGAAAGATGTTTTGCAGCCCATATATGAATTCCAGAAAGGAATACGTGGTGCTGGGAGGTTGTCAGAAACCAGATGATTGGAAGCTGGTGGAAAAGGGAGAGAGAGCAAACCAGCACTCTCGGCCAAGGTCATGCTGTGCCCGCTCGGCGTATCCTGCCTGCGGTCCCTCCGCAGGAGCTGGACCTGGAAGAGGGAAGAGGGGAGGTCGTTGTGCTGAAAGAAGCTGCAGGTCGCCTGGGAAGATAATTCCTTGTTGTTTGTTGTAGCAGAAGAATTGGAAACCGCCCGGTTCTGTTGTTGGGCAGCAGGCTTAAGAGCTCGAAGCACAAAATGAACTCATTAAGAGTTGGCAAAGCAGGTTGTTGTGCAGGTTAGGAGCATAAACAGGTTTAGGGAGAAATGGGACAAATTTGAAGTCTGTCAGTTGACAGTTGATGGTCCAGCACTGCCTCCAGGTATCTCCCTCCTGCTGTTAGCCAGGAGATTTTCACAAGGAAATACTCACTTTTTCAGACACCCTCTATCTGTTCCTTACCCTCCTGGTGGCAGAAGGCAGCTGCTGACTCCTGTGGTCCTTTGGGCTGATGAAGCACAGCATTTCCCACAAAGGGAATGGTGATGGAGCAGCATTGCTGGGATGCACAAGGATGCCCTGGTGATGCGAGAAAGAGGGACTAAAACACTGCGATAAGTTGGGGGTGCCCGGGCAGATCTAAGCAGGAGAGCAGCACCAGGCAAAGCCCAGGTGAGCTGTTCCAGAAGCACCTACCCCGAGCAATGAGCGCGGTGGGACAGGGCCCCAGCCTGGGAGCCTGCTCTGACGGAGCCAGGCTGAGAGAGAGGCTGTGGTGGATGGGAAAAATACCGAGAAAACAGCTTGTGTTGTGCTAAATGTGTGTCACGGGGCTGCGTCCTGAATCCACAGTGCTTGCTGCATTTTTTAAGACATTTTTGGCAGGAGAGTGTTGACATCTGTTCCAGAAGGTATGTTCTGTGTGCCCTGCCTGGATTTTAACTTGTTATAAAAGGAGACATTCGTTAAGAAGCTCTTCACGTGTGTTCCTAGGCCAGCACACAGAGAATTAGTTTCCTTTGCTAACTATTTTTCACTGTGTGGGTTATTTGCAGCCTCCTGTTCCCCAGCTCCTGGGGCTACTTTGGTACCACAGGCAATAACGGCTGGGCTGGTGTCTCGCAGGCTCAGGCTGTGCTCCAGGGAGTGGAACTGCCTCCAGTATCAGCCCTTTCCACCCCGTGCAGGTGAAGCCGCACATCCCTGTGCCGAGAGTGTGAGCTGGTGCCTGGAGCGAGTACTCAGCCTGCTCGTTAGGAGACCCTGCGTGATGAGCTAAAGCCCAGGGCTCCAGCTGAGCATTTTACAAGCAGCCAAACAGTTGAGTCAAGTCGCTGGTTTGGAAAAGCAGAGGCTAACGCTGAACTCTACTTCTCCCCCTCCCCTTTCCCCCTGTAGCTCGCCACTTGTCTCCCAGCCTCTCCTTCACCGTCTTGGAGCCAGGGGAGCACTCCCCTCGGGGAGATGAGGGAGGCCTGAGCTGTTCCTGCTGTGGCAGAGTCGCCTCCTTCCTCAGGGCTCCCTCTGCTTTTTTGGTGACTCGGGTCTGTGGGCAGTAATGGGTCCAGCCCCTTGCACACAGGGCAAGACTTGTTTTCAGTTTATTTGCTTGAAATTGGGTTGGCTTCACATGTTGCCCCAGCAGTCCCCTTCGGGTCAGCGGCTGCAGCTTGGCCATCGTTGGGCACGGGACGCCTCGCTGCAGGGAGGGCAGGATGTAGGTTTCAGGCTTTTTCCAGGATGGAGGAACCTTCTGGGAAGGTGCAAAGCAGGCTTCAAGCAAACGTGTCCAGCTGCTGCCCGCGCCTCAGCTCTGCAGACTTCTCAAGGCAACCAGTTCCTTTGCAAACCTTGTTAAACACTATGGGTGATTATGGGTTTCCTGATCTAATTGCAGTGTGAAAAAGCACCTCCTAATGCTGGTTTAGAATGTGCTGCCTCCTGCCTGCTTGTTGTGATGCAGACATGGTCCAGCCTCTCCCGCTCCCTCCTTGCTGAAGGGGATGGTGCTTTCAGCAGGGCACACCTGCACGTTTACACCAGAGAAGCTTCGCCTGCAGCAGTGAAGCGCCACAGGGCAGCTCGATGGTTCTGTTTTCTTTAATCCTTAGACATTTCCAGCATAAATCATACCTGAGATTAGCAGGATTTTTGCATACTGGAAATATTTTGCTTTAGATATTCCCAAGAGAGTGGAGGTCTTAAAAGTGACTTTCCTTCCCGTGGCCGGTGGCAGAGGGGATGCTGTGGTACCTCCTTTGCTCTGCTGTTACAGAGAGGTTGTGCTCCCGCTGCGGCCGTCAGGCAGACTGAGGCAGGGGCTGCTGTTCTGTCAGGGGGAGGCAAGGACTGTGCTTTGTCTGCTGGCTGAGAGGAGAAAGGGGAAAAGTGCACCTCTCACCTCTGTGAATTGCTGTCCTCCCTCTGCACTGAGAGGATTTCAGGAACTCCAGGCTCCTGAACAGCTTACCTAAGCCACTGGCTGTGTGAAAGGCTGATCTGAAATACGTGGTGTCTGACCAGAATGTAGATTTTAAAAGCCACAAGTATTTTGAGCTCTGCTGCGAGCTCTGAGGCTGGCAGGGAATCAAATAGGGCAGATCTATTCACTGCTTTCAGCCAGCAGTTTGGGTTTGACTTGGAAAAGAACAAAAGGCCAACGGTTTTAGAAAAACTCTCCCAGCAATCAGGGCTCTGTCGGTGCAAACATTTCTCTTGGTGTCAAGGGGTGATTAGCTCTGTGAATCCAGGCTCTGCTCAGAGTTTCCTGAACCAAGTGCAGCTGGAGCAGCTGTTCTTGTGGCAGAGACGGAGCTTTTGCCGTGAAGTTCCCAAGCTCTGGTTTTCCTCATATCAAAGAGCTCACCCGAGGCTCGTGGCACAAGGTTGGATTAGAGAAGGCTGCACACAGGAGAGCGTGGAAGCCTTCTGCAGGGCATTGGGAAGATGGGAGAGACCCTGCCACCTTCACACGCCTCTTCTTGCATCCTGAGCGAGGACCATCTTGGTGATGGTTCTGCCCCTCCGGCCCCTCGCACCCTTCTCTGCTGCCACCTCTCTCACTTGCCAGGACCGCAGGTTTTGTATCACAATCTCTTTAAAATCTTTCCTGGCAGGAGGCTGGTTCTGCGTGCTCTGTGGCTGAGATCTGGCAATACATAAACCCCAGCCCTGTGTCTGCGAGCCAGGCGACTCCAGCCACGCCGCCAGGAGCAAGGACTCTCTTGCAGATGGTTCTAAGCTGTGAATGGCGAGCGGGCACCTTGTGTTGAAGTCAGGACAGGGTCAGGCTGCCTGTGCAAGAGGGAGACCTGCAGGAGTGGGGCTGGGAGGTGCGGAGCTACGAGCCTTGATTCGGAAGAAAAATCCCCTTGAGCCCACGCACCCGCTTGTGGTGATGCTGCCGGCCGTGGGCTGCAGGCTTCAGGGGCTTGTCGCTGCTCTGCCCGCACCAGAGGCTGTGCAGAAGCAGGGTGGCTGCTTGTGCCAGCGTGAACTGCTGCGCTGGTGCCCTCTGCTGTGGTGGGCGCACAGCGCTGCGGGCTGACCGCTCCTTCCTCCTTCCCGACAGGTCTGCCCATCAGCACCTACGCCAAGTACTGCTACCGAAAACTCCAGAAAGTAGCCATCACCGGAGGCAAAAAGGTGAGCGGCTGCCCTGGCCCCAGGGCCTGCCGGGCATCTGCGTGTCACTGCTCCCCGGGTCCATGCGGAGCAGTCAGTCCTGTGATACTCACAAGTCACCGCTGACTTGGTGGTGGGAAATGGAGATAAAGTCAGCAGGGGAGGCTTGCTCAGAGCTGTTCTCCCCACAAACATGTGGGAGAAGGCCGCTGCCCAGGTCCCACCATCCTGGCAGTGCCTACCGTGCTGGAGCTGGGTGCTCCCTGGCCTTAGGGACGATGAGGACAAACCTAAGGTTTGCCTGTCTGTAGGTAAGAGGAGCTGTCTGTGCAGGGGGTGCCCATCATTTGGTTTCTTCAGGTGACAGAAGTCTTCCTCTGCCACTGACAGCTTGCATGGCCTGGGTCTTGCAGCTCATTTACTGCAGAGTTTTTCATGCCCAGTTCAAAGAAAGTCCCGCAGTGGGGATGGCTGGTGCGGAAGGGAACTTCTCTGCTCTGTACTGTCTCAAAATCCCACTCCTCCCTTTCCTCTGCGTGGTTCTGTGCGGGGCTCTGAAAGCTGGCAGGCAGCCCCAGCCTGTCCGTTCTAGGTCTCCTAAGCCAGATCCAACCATCTTTTATTTCTGCAAATCCCTCTGGGGCCTCCCTGCCATCTGGACTCTGTGTACAGTGAGCAAATAGCTGGAACACCTTGGGAGAGGTGAAAGCTCCGGGCATCCCCGGGGGGGCAGGACAGCAAGTGTCCGGACACGCACCGCACCGTAGCCCCAGCGGCTGCCACCCTCGGACAGGCTGGGGGGAGCATCCCCCCCGTCGTGCCTCCCACCTGGCTGCGGGGTCCCTGGGCAGCGCGTCGCCCCTGTGACAGCACTCTGCGTATTTCCGAGTCTCTGCCAGGGGAGACTCAAAGCCCCTTTCAAAAGCAAGAGGTCCCAGTGCCCGCTTTTCAGAGAGCTTGAGCTCCTCTGAGAGCAAAGCTTTCCCTGGAGCTGGACATACCTAGAATTCCCTTCTCCAAAGGGCTGTTTTTCAGCTGTGCCATGGCCAAGCGCTTGCCCGGCGCCAAGCCAGTGCACGTGTACCCTCTGCTGACCTGGCCACAGCCAGGACAGGCCGGGGTCCATCCTTCCTCCCACTGTGCCAGCAGCAGAGCTGGAGCAGCCCCGCAGTGCGCAGCGCACAGCAACAGAATCCTGCAAAACCAGCCCGAACTCTCCAAAGCTGTCTCCTGCCAACAGGAAGCAGCTTCTCTGCTCCTCTTGGCCTGATGAATTGACCCCTCCCTGCTTTTAGGTGGAGGCTGCAGAGCAAGCGCTGTGCTGTCAGGCCAGCCAGGTGTCCGCGTCGGTGGGCAGCCCTCCCCGACCTGGCGCTCACTGCCACCGTCCCCAGGTCCCTGCTTCTCTCTGGGCTGGCTGTGCCACAGCTGCACTGAGCTCTTCTCTGTCCTCAGGGCCTCCGTAAACCAACAGTGGAAGAGATAACACATGCCAGGAATGCCATCGTGACACCGTCGCTCTTTGGCAGCTCTCTGGAGGAAATCATGCTGCGGCAGCAGGACATGTACCCGGGTAACAAGCTGCCCTGGGTGCAGACACAGCTATCGCAGCAGGTCCTGGCTCTGGGAGGAGAACAGACGGAGGGGATTTTCAGGTGAGCTTTTGGGGCATTCTGTTACTTTTGAGCCAGCCACATGTCAGACCTCCAAGCCAAGACGTCAAGATTGATCTCCATGTGCTTCCTCTTTCCTGAGAGTAGCACTGTGCCAAGGCTCGGACAAAACACCACCTTCCCAGGTTCAGGAATAACTTCTGAAAGTAGCATTAGTCTGTTTGCATGCATTAGCACAGAGGGGACAGCGAAGATGTGACTTGAACTACTTAGGACAGCAGGTACTCAGGCAAGACACTGACCTTTCTTCAGCTGCAAAAGTAATGGTTGGGCAGTGCAGGGAGGGGGCGAGCTCCTGGGGCCGGGCCCTGGCAAAGCGTGGGATGCAGCACATCAGCCTCGATGCACAAGAGAGGCAAGAGAGACAGAATCTGTATGGTGAGCCTGGGGGATTCTGGTTTGGCTTTGGTTTTTGGTTTGTTTTTGTTTGTTTGTTTTATTTAAGATTTGTGTTAGTTTTTCAGTAGCTAAACTTGATGTAAGGTAGGTAGCAAATCTCGACTTTACCTTGTACAGGTTTCTAATATCTTGGTATCTTTAGTCAGAGATGCTTCTTATCTTTGAGCTGAGCATGCTGCAGAGAGGCCTCGTTACAGAAAATAATCACCAAGGCCAGAAAGGTCCTGATGTCTGAGCTAGTTGGAAGGAGATACGTGTTTCTTCTACCCCCACTTTAAAGCTGTGTCTGAAAACAGGCAACCTGTTTCTCTGGGGAAGTGTTTCTGTAGCTGCCGCTGGCTGGTGCTCCCTTCTCCCTGGGGACCCAGAAGCAGCCTCAGAGCCGTGGTTTGCCAGCCACACCGGGCTCTGCTCGCTCTCTAAAGCACCTCTGCCGCATCTCTGGTTGCAGGGTACCTGGTGACATAGATGAAGTCAATGCATTGAAGTTGCAGGTGGATCAGTGGAGAATCCCAAGCAGCCTCAGTGACCCCAACGTCCCAGGTATGGGAACACGGGCGCGTGTGCTGCGGTCTCGGCCATGGCACAGCCGGGAGGGGCTGTGCAGGAGCAGCCCAGGAGGTGCTGCTGCCTGGGCACACGTACACAGGCTGTCTTCACCAAGATGGGTTTTCCTTCTGTGCCTTTCCACATACTGCCCATATTAAAAATGCAAGGGAGGGGTTCAGCGACCCTCTGCCCCCAGCTGGCCCTGGCACAGTGAGGCTCTGGAGGCTGGGAGTTCCTCGGGAGCAGCACTCCAGCTCCAGGGTCTCACTGTCCTCTCCTTTAGGCGGCCCCGCAGCCGCTGCCTGGAGGAGCAGGCAGGTAAGAGCCAGCGTGTGCCTCTGACAGAGCAGTTTGTCTGCCTGAGAATTGCAGGGCCGAGGCTGAAATAAGGTGAAACGGCACAAGTGCAGAATCCCTTCTCTTTCCTGAGGCCTTGAGTCTTGCTGCCAACTTGGCCTCTGAAGGTGGTGGGGAGGTACCCAGGGCTGTTCTCATGCACCCTGCTTTCTGCCCAGCCTCTCTTCTCAAGCTCTGGTATCGTGAGCTGGAGGAGCCTGTGATCCCCCAGCAGTTCTACAAGGAGTGCATCAGCAACTACGAGAACCCCGACGCCGCCGTGGCCGTGGTGCAGCTTCTGCCAGAGCTCAACAGGCTGGTGCTGTGCTACCTCATACACTTCCTGCAGGTAGGCAGCCCCTGCAGGCCTGTGCCCCTGCTGTGCCCAGCAGCTTGCAGCACGTGGGGCACAGCTGGTGGGGACAGCTCTGGTGGGTTTTGGCAGGCTTTCAGGACCTCACCTGTATTTAAAGTGGGACGGATGGAGCGGGAGTCTGCTGGCCTTGTCCCTTATGGGAGGAGTAAACCGTGTTCCTGATCTTGCAAAACATGGGGCTGGTCCCAAAGGCTGAGATCTGCTGGGTTTTCCCCGTCTACTGAGCCTCCCACGCTGCTGGCTGTCAGAGCACAGTGGTCTTCCCTATGGATGTGTGGCTCTTGAGGCATTGTCCTTCAGGGAGGCCACATCTCTGCTGTCCTCCCACCTCTTCTTAGCCCATGTGTTTGGCGTCTCTTGCCTTTTTCCTCTGCTCCAGCTGAATGTCTTATTATCTGCAGATCTTTGCTCAGCCATCAAATGTGGGCAGAACGAAGATGGACGTGAATAACCTGGCCATGGTGATGGCCCCCAACTGCCTGCGTTGCCAGTCTGACGACCCTCGCGTTATCTTTGAGAACACGCGCAAAGAAATGTCCTTTCTTCGCATGCTGATAGTGCATTTGGACACGAGTTTCATCAAAGGGCTGGTGTGAGCTGCTGGCCCTGGGGTCCAGAACGTTGCTTGGGGGAGTCACTGGATGCCCGAAGTCTTCTCCCCTCCACTTAGATTTCCTCCATTGTCCTTGCTGTTGTCACAGCCTGGGTTACCCCCCGCGTGTCTCCCAGCATATGACCTTGAGGACAAGAACTAGACACTTCTGGAAGGCTCAGCACTAGAAAGTTCCTGGACGTGCCAGGTCAAGTTCAGTGATTCCTGGCCTTCCAGTATGTGTCAGAGGGGGACAGCCCTCTTTGGAGCCACAGGACTGGTTGCTCATTGAAATGGTTGTGACGCTGTGTGAAACTGCTACCTGGAGCATGAGGCTCTCCCTTTCCCCTCTGGAGACGGAGTTGGCTTCAGGTAGGAAAACATCACTCCTGTATTGTGGCGTGAGCTGGTCCTGGAGGAGGAGCTGCCTCATTGGGGATAATCCCGCTGCTATGGAGCCAGCCTGATTCACCTCTGCAGACTGTTGGCTGGAGGCGTGGGGGTTGTTCTGACACCCCACGATGCTGTTGGTAGAGGTGAAGGTGTGGGGCATTTGCTGAGGCAGAGGGGTTCCTTGGACTGCCCTGGTCAGTGGAAGCACATTTCAGCCCAGGGAGAGGATGTGTTTGAGCCTCTGTTGGTTGGGTGGGCAGACAGCCCACAGCTGGGAGCCCTGGCAGGCTGGATCCACAGAGCATCCACCTCACCACCTCCTTTAGGCAGCTTCAGAGCTGCGCAGCAGTGTGTGGTCAGCATGGGGGACCAGCCCTATGCTGAGCTAAACCAGCATCCCCAGCTGGGGACCAGAGGAAGGCCACACACCTGACAACAAGCAACCAACCTCTTTGGCATCCTCCGAACAAGGGCCATATCTTTTGGAGGGGTAACCCCAGCAGCCTTGGGGCTCCCTTTTGTTATGGGCAGTGCAAGCTGGTGGCCACTTTCCTGAAGAGCATCTGAGACACTGCCCAAAGCAGCCTCCATCACTCCAGCATCCCCCCTTTCTGGTACCAGATCCTTCCCAGACTGCTCTGCCGGGGACTGAATACCACCGGTTTTACCCACCCTCCTGGTTGAGCCCAGTTTAAAGCAAGCAGGGAAGTTCAACAATAAGAAATGCTCCTGTGTTCAGCTGTGCCCATCCAGGAGGAGCAACAGCATTTCTGTGCCCTCCTGAAATGCTGATACCGCCTGGAGTCAACTGAGGCATGTACACTCTTCAATTCCACCAAATTCCCATGGGATTTGCAGGGGGGGTGGGAAGGGGCAGGTCTGGGAGGCTGAGGTGTGATGGAGCCTGGTAGGGGTGGTGTCAGGCGGGGAGCTCGGTGTTCTCACTGGTGCTGTTAAACCCCTGCAGCTTCCTGTGTGTCCCCAGGAGTGAGGCACAGCAAGAACAGTGTCTGTCAGAGGCAGCGCATGGATCCCCCCGCAGTCTCTGGATACTGTTGCGTGTTCCTCAGCAAGCAGCCTTTTCTAATTTGGTGGCATCCTGGTGTTGCTCTTCTCTTCCATCGAGGTGTTCTCCCTGCTGGAGGCAGGTCTGCTGCAAAAAGTTGTGTTGGGATTACTCATGCAGTACTAAGTCTGCCAGTAGGATCTGAGGTTGCTTTTGCATTTCTGCATTTCCCTCCCTTCCAAGTGGGGACCTGGAATCATCCTCTCCTGATCACGGTGGAGAGCTGAGCTCTGCCAGCAGCGAGGATTAAAGCTGATGTCTGAATCTACAGAAAGTTTGGGCGTAAGGTGCCAGGTGCAGAGTGCCCCGAGCCTGCTGGCTGCTTGGGTCTGCGATTCCATGTGTGTCCCAGGGCAGACGCCTGCTGGGATGAACTCTGCAGCCAGAGTTCAGTTTGTGTCCAGCTGAACAAGGGTCGCGGTTCCTCTCCTTAGGCCCAGAAATGTTGCTCACATGTCAGGATTAGCTGTTTATTATGTCTCCAAAATGTGCCACTATCTGTTTTACACTCTCATCCCAGTGCTTCGAAGCCATTCAGCTTGGTTTGACCTCGTGAAGCACTGAAAAACTTGTGCTTCAGACACGTGGCTACTTTCCTAGAAACGCAGGAGGCAGAGGGTTGCTGGCTCTGCCGCGTCGTACTGAGGTTTGAGTGGCTCAACAGGCTCCGGGTGCCACGTCCTGCCCTGCCGTGGGCCGGAGCCGCCGCGTAGTGCCTGCCCCCTCTCTGGGCTGCCGATGCTCGTGCCTGTGCTGGGCTTCGCCTGCAGCCAGCCTCCTTGTAGGTGATCCGTGTTATTCCTTGCACTTAGCTGTAGCAGGCAATCAAACCGTAGGCATTTGCTGCTATTACAAAGGAGTGCTTCTTGCCAGGGCTGTAAAATAGGCTAATAAATGACACTGGATATTATTTTCTTTGCCAACAGATTTGTAAATACGAATCAGTAAAGCAGCCTCTCCTCTGTTATAATAATAAATACAATCTCCGTGATTGTCTCTTGTCTTTGTGAAATTCTGAAGCACGATCGTGTCTACCCGGAGCTGCAGACTCAGCCTGCATCTTGGTGTTCATGAATAATGCTGGCAGGAGGGCGGTAGGTGGCCTGTAGACTCCAGAAGAGGGACAAGGGCGAACAGGAGCAGAAGGAAGACCCATGATATTGTAAACCCACTCAGCCCTTTCCCAGCTGGGTGTCTGCAGTGCTCCCTAGGGCTTTGCTGTGAAATGAGCTGATTTTGGCCAAATCAAAAAACCCTACAAACCAAGTGCTTCGGCTCAGACTCAGAGGCTCGGTGAAGTGCTCCTGCAGTTGCCTTGACCTGGATTGCTCAAAACAATCAATGGCCAGAGTAGCAGCTGGGCTCGTAACAAGCTTCTGGTCTGTGCTTTGGTTCCACCAGCAGCGCAGTGAGACCCCGTGCCAGGGGGCAGCTTCGGACGCCGCTGGTCTTGGCTCCTTGTGCAGAGGAGGCACCTGCAGCTCGCCTGAAACCTGCCACGGGTGGTCCAAGGGTGGTGTGTCCCCATGTGTCCAGCACCCTTGTGGTGCTGGGTGCTCTTGCTGACGCTGTTCACTTTCTGGCCAGTTTAGGTCTTGCTGTCGCAGAGCCCAGTGTGAGCCTTTCTTTGCATCTGTGAGTTGCGTCGTAGGAATCTGCAAACAAAACTGGTAAAAGCAATTTTCCCAGCTCCTGATTGCAGCTGATGGACACTGTGCCCCCAGGTCTGTTGTCCATGTTCCACCCCAGCTCCTGAAGAGGCTGGACAGCTGTTGGGGGACCATGGGTGGATTTTGGGCATCTCTGTAGGTTTGGCTTGAGCTGGAGGAAGGTGGGGCTCAGCTTTGACAACTGCCTGGTGTTTTATAGGACATGCCAACCATGAGGCTGCTGATCCTGCTCACCCGCCACCCCTCCAGGAAGAGAACCTTCCTGTGGTCCCTCTTCCCCTTGCAAATGTGAGTGATCTGCCTCCTGGTCCACCAGAGATACTCTGCTTCTCCCGCAAACTACAAGTGCCCCGAGGTTATGCCACCTCTCCAAAAATCCAGGGCAGTGGGAAGGCAGTTTTTAGCTTTAATCTTTGTGTAGGTTTTTTAGCCTAATCATCACTTCAAGCTTTGCACCAAACCAGCGCTGCCAGCCCTGTGGGGAGACAGCAGAGGAACAAGCGAGCCTGCCTCGGGAGCCATGCAGCACAGAGGGGGAGCGTCAGGAGGGTCCCTGTCCCGATGCTGCCCCAGCATGGGTTTGATGTGGGCGCAGCAAAGCGCTGGTGGGTTCGGCAGAACTGGCTGTGTCTCCCAGGGGCTCCTCGTGCCCCGTCCTCCACCCAGAGCTTCCTCATCTCACCGTCAACACCATCCCACTGGTGCTGTAGAGAGCTTGTGTCTGGGGACTTGAGGACTGTGCGACCTCAGCTGTCAGGGGTGGGAGCCGGCAGGATTCAGGGCCCAGATCCATGAAGCTATTCAGAAGCTCAAGACCAAGGCTGCTCTTACAAGCTACTACTGCTCCCAAAGGAGAACTAGTGGCTTATGTCAGAGGAGTGAGAAAGTGTCCTGAGGTAGGAAATGTCCAGACACAGAGCGCTGTTGTGGCACACTGACCTGTGCCAGGCCTGTGGGGACCTCCAGCAACCCTCTGACGAGCAGGTGTGGCTGGGGCGAGGAATGACGGGTAGAGCTGGACACAGAAAACTCACCCCTAGACCGCTGCGAGCACTTTGGTGTGAAGGCAGGGACCACGTCCAGGTGAGGTCTGTGACCCCCCATCTCAGCCCCACCAGGGTGGAGGAGCTGCTCAGCGGCCGCCTCTCGGGCAGCAGAGGCAGCAGCTCCCGCAGCCTGCAGGGAGCCCTGTGCCGAGGCAGCCCGGCGCTCCCCACCCTGCCCCAGCAGAGGCCCTCCTGCCAGAGAAGACAAACCCTTCCTGGCTGCCACCCTGGCCCTTGGGTGGCCAGTCCCAGAGGAGGGGGGAGCCCAGCACAGAGCCCGGCCCCACTCTCTGGAGCTGCTTTGACCTCCTTGAACAGTCAATGCAAGAGGTGACACCTGAGCACAGTTCCTCTGGTGCCATGGAGGCTGAAGGCTGGCCAGATGCGCTGCCCTTGCCACGTGCCTGAGTCTCTCTGCTGAGACGGGGGAGACTGGCCAAGGCGGCGTCAGGCTGGCAGGGACTGGCGGGCAGGGGTCTTGCCAGCGCTGTGGTTGCCTGCACTCAAGGTCAGCGCTCGGGTGGCACAGCTGAGGGAAGCAGCCGGAGGACACCCCACTGGGAGCTCTCCCTCAGGAATGTCGCCCCATCACAGACCCTCACTCTTGGGCCTCGGTCTGGGCCGGCTCTGCCAGGCCCGTGCCCGTCTGGCCCCTCACCCCAGACATCCCCTCTGGACCTCGGACCTGCCCCGTCGCTGTGGGACTCGTCTGGACACTGTCAGCGGGCCCGCTCTGCTGCCGTTACCGCTGGCCTGCACCGTGGCGGGACCCAGCACCCCCAGAGTGAGCCAGAAGGGGCTCATGGCACCGCTCGTGTGGAGCACGAACACAGGCTGTGCGGGCGAGACACAGTGGCCTCCCAGAGAAGGCAGACGGACCCTCCCCAGGCTGCAAAGCTGTATTTGTCCACATTTCTTGGCTTCCCGACTGATCCAGTTGAGCTGAGCCCCCCTTGGAGGGGGCCGGGGTCTGTCTGAGGCTGCGCTGGTGTCACGGCCGCCCCTGCGGGAGGAAGGCCGTTCCCTGGGAAGGGCTGCCACGCCGTGGTCGCCCAAAGCAGGGGTGGCTGACATCCCCGGGCTCCTGATGGCGTGCACCAGGGACGCCGGCGCTGGATACTGGAGTCCCGGACAGTGCGCAAGGAGAAACATCAAAAACTGGCACAGGCATACCCTTGGACTGCCAAAAGCTGCGGGCTCCTGGTGGGAACACCGGAACAAGGGATTATTTCCCACATCTCAAAACCAGTGGGATCTAAAAAGACCCGTCTCTGCGGAGGAGGAAGTGTTTTCTGACACGTGCCTTCTCGTGGTGCACGTGCTGAGATCCCACGGGGTTTTTAAATTATGAAAACTCTGGAATGAGATACAGTGCTCTCAAAAAGACCAATGCACAAACACTATGCTGATGTTCTGGGGGAAAAAAATAAAAAAAATCTACTTCCCTCAAAACTTTGGAGTTATTTTTTTTAGCTTGTTTCTATTTTAATGCTTCCTGTGTTTTTTTTTTTTTCTCTTCCTTCTAGAAACCCGCAGTGTTAAAACCCCAAGTGAGATTTCCAGGTGAAAAAGTAAATCCAAACCAATCACTACATTTTCTGGCACATTTTTTCCCCACACGCCGCTGTGCTTCGCAGGCTCCCGGCAGACGGGACAGACGGACACGCCGG
>VZRU01004147.1:8663-89554 GCA_013398155.1 Pedionomus torquatus
TCTTTTTTCAGGGGTGCCCAGTGAGAGGACAAGAGGGAACGCGCACAAACTTGAATATAAAAAGTTCTATCAAGACAGAAGTTGTTTGCTTTGAGGGTGGCAGAGCCTTGGAAGAGGCTGCCCAGAGAGGTGGTAGAGTCTCCACCTCTGGAGACATTCCAAACCCACCAGGACACATTATTGTGCAACCTACTCTGGGTGGACCTGCTCTGGCAGGGAGGTTAAACTAGATGATCTCCAGAGGTCTCTTCCAACCCCATAGCATTCTGTGATTCTGTAACCCTTTAATTTACAAAAGAAAAAAATTTGTAAATCTGATGGTAAAGGCAGGACATGGAATCAAAACAAAGGTAACCTGGTCTCTTTCTTACTAGCAGCCTTGGGAAAGTTGCTCTTTGGACTCTTGGGTACCATTTTTCATCTGTTTTCCTTCCTCAATCAGATTGCTCTTTTTCATCAAATTCTATTCCAGCTAAAAGTTGCACACACATCATGTAATCCTACGTGAGTAAAACTAGAACAACAATAAAAGCATATATGGAATTCAGTTGACTCATTGGTTAACTATTTATAAAAAGGAACGATAACAGAAACGTGGCAGAATCCATCTCATCCTTTTGACACTGATACGGCATTCATGCCCTGTCTTGCCTTTTTTTTTGCTCATGTTGCATGTGTCTTTGGAAATTATTTTTTTAAGCAAAGTTGAGTCACTGACTTTTATCTCATTTCTCTTTCTGAATAAAAGCAGAAAGAAAATGGCTTGTGATGTAAAAGCCACTCTTGTTAAAGAAAGAAAAGGTTTCAAAATCAGCTACCTTCAAGTCACCACCTTAGATTTTCAAGGCAGCAGTATATTGCTTTATCTTCATTTTTTTTATCTTCTGGTATGTTGTTAAAGAAAAAAGAAAAAAAAACCTCCACCAAACCAGAATCATAATCAATGAAAATACCAATTTTTAAAATGTATTTTTCTTTTCTTTTTGTTCCTTCTTTTTTTTTTTTTTTGAGGACCTTCCATGCACAAAAGAAAACCGATTAAAAACATTTTACAGTGCTGGGCTCTTTTCCACTCCCCTTTTACAAACTTCTCTTATGTATTTACTGATGTTTCTAACCACCACATTACAAGAAAAATACTGGTAAAAATCCCTTAAGGACAACTGAATTATATTGAGCTCTGTAAAATAGTTCGCCTGTTTGGGGGAAACACCTGTGCACAGGAAGACTCTCACATCTCAGAATCCACTGCCTGCTTATTCATCCTAATATACATAATTGAAACATATTTTTATTAATCAATTATTTTTTTTTAAATACTAGCACTAAATAAAGACCATTCCAAAATAATCCATGGTGGCAGCTGGTTGCTAAATACAGACGTGTCTCCATAATCAGGTAACAGGCTTCTGGAATAACATTTCGGACCCTGAGTATCAGGAAAGGCAAAGTTTCTTGTGAAAGCAGGGACCAAGTACAGCTCAGCTACATCACCAAGAACTCAGCTGGGCAGCAGATCTAATTTTGCAAGAGTTTCTGTGCATTCCTTTTAAAGAAAGCTGGTAGGATGGGTCAGGGGAGGGGAAGATACAGATTAAAATCTACCTGCCTGTGTTTATGCTGGAGGCAGGGCTGCAGAACTGCCAGTTCATTAGCAAAAGGCCTACTCTTTAAAAAAATATCTTTTCTTAAAATTGAGCAGGATTCTTATCTGGGTATGGGCAATTCACAGAATGATTAAGTAAGGTCTGAGTCATTGTACTGAAAGATTCAGAAATTTGTGTTTACAGTTCATTTCTGAGAATTATTAGGACCAAGATCAATGATCATGCATGAATCTTTTCTGTGTTTGGTAATTACAGCTATTTCAGTTTCATTTCAGAAAGCACCCTGCCCTGACTACTGCTAAGTAATCCATGGACATGGTATAAAGACAATAATGTACAACTAATACAGAGCCAAAGAATCTATTCCCTCTGAAAATGGTAAAACCACATTCAGAATTGTGAATTGAAATTTCAGCAGTGACACCTGCTGCAATGGCACACTTAATCCAGAAAAACTAAATAATTACCAACAAAGAACGACTGTCTCCCCTTGAAGTACAGAATTAGGTGAGGGTACCACTTAACTGAAATAAAATTCCTGTATTTTCTCTCTCTGCACCTTATCTTCAGTACCATCGATCAGCACACGCTTGGTATCAGCAAAGCTGGAACAGATTCCATGCTGCCTTCAATAGCAACACTCCTTACCCTAAGCAAAATGTGACATTTTAATCAAGTCCATGAAGTGGGATGGAAACATAATGGGGTCCTCTGAAACAAATGCTTTGGCACAATTGATTATCTATGATCAAGGCAGCGAACTCTTACCACTGCTACCAAACCAGCACGCACAGCAAACACCAGTACATTCTGTATAACGAAACAAATGGAGGGCAAAATACCCTCAGCAAGTTTGCTGACAACATCAAGCTTAGTGGTGCGGTCAACACACTGGAGGGAAGGGATGCCATCCAGTGGGACCTGGACAGGCTGGAGAGGTGGGCTAGTGCAAATCACATCAAGTTCAACCAAGCCAAGTGCAGGGTCCTACATGTGGGACATGGAAACCCCAGGCACAAATCCAGGTTGGGCAGAGAATGGCTGGAGAGCAGCCCTGAGTAGAAGGACTTGGGAGTTCTGGATGAGAAGCTCCACATGAACCAGCAGTGTGCCAACCCCATCCTGGGCTGCATCAAAAGAAGAGTGGACAGCAGGTCCCAGGAGATGATCCTCCCCCTCTACTCTGTGCTTGTGAGACCCCACCTGGAGTCCTGTGTCCAGCTCTGGAGTCCTCAACAGAGAAAGGACATAGAACTGTTGGAATGGGTCCAGCAGAAGGCCATGAAGATGATCAGAGGGATGGAGCACCTCTGCTATGAAGACAGGCTGTGAGGGCTCGTCTGTTCAGCCGGGAGAAGAAAAGGCTCCAGGGAGATCTTAAAGCAGACTTCCAGGATCTGAAGGGAGCTCCAGAAGAGCTGGAGAGGGACTCTTGGTCAGGAAGCGGAATCATAAGACAAGAGGTAAGTGTTTTAAATTGGAAGAGGGGACATTTAGATTAGATATCAGAAAGAACTTATTTTCTGTGAGTGTGGTGAGTCACTGGAATGTGTTGCCCAGAGAAGCTGTGGCTGCCCCACCCCTGGGAGTGCTGAAGTCCAGGCTGGATGGGGCCAAGAAGCATAGTTTTAAATTCATTGGTAGCTAGTTGAATAAATATGTTGCAGAGAAATCCACCTACAGAAGTGCTGTGTGTTTAATATGCGCATCCTTTTCTTCAAATGAAGGATCTTGTCACTAGCGGTTTTCTCCCAGCTAAAGTTTAAATAAATATTCATTGTAAAACTAATCAATTTCTGTTTATCTTCTTCTCATCTGCCAATTTTGAGCAGTAATGGAAACAAAGCTATAAGTTGAAAATAAGGCTTTAAGACACTGGAAGTCATTCTTCCTAATAAAGAGCATAACATGCTCCTTTTTTAAGTCATTATTTTCCTCCAGAGGACGGATTTCCTCATGCAGCAAAATGCTTCTATTCAAAGCATCACAAGGCGGAAAAGCGTGTTGGTTTCCCCATCAAAGCTGTATTTCCATAGAAATTGGCAGCGAAAGTTAAAATAATAGTTTAGCTGGTTTGGTGTGGGGTTTGTTTTTTTTTTTTTCTTGGTTTGGATTCTTCGGGGTTTTTTTTGTCAATGCCTAGAAATCATTATAGCTTGAAATTACTTTCTTTTGTTGGTGTCTTGGAGCCTAAAACATTCATCATTCCACACAAGGAGAAGCAAGGGAACTCCTAAAAGTACAGCTATACCTAAAATGCAATGCTTGAGAGGCAGGCAGTTTAGTTTGTCCATATTCAAATACATGTAAGTTCTTCCAACCTAATCATGTACTTTCCATATTCAAGCATACGTGATACTTTTTAAAGCAGCATGTGTTTTTAATTGCTCACTGTACTTTTTTCACAGAGAAGCAGTTACTGGTGAAGAGCACGTACCGCGGCTGAGTTTGAAATGGAGTTGTCCTAAGGAGGCATTAGGAAAATCATCTCTCTTCTTCTAACCTGCTGCTTGATATTACAAACTAGGAAGAATTTAAAAGAAAAACCCTGGTAATGAGAGCTAGCTACTCAGACGGCCTGAAAATTACAATCTTTATACATTGTATGTTTAACATATTTATACACACATTAGTAGTGGTTTATTTTATATATACATTCAAATAGCAAAATACATACCTCAAACTAATATTCAGTTCATAGCTGTAAGAAGTCTGAGTGCAGTCAAGCGAGTAGTGGTATAAATTGTACAAATGGTCTTACAACTCGACCTGTAAATATTTAGGGCGCGCTTTTAAACTGTTGGGTTTGCTCTCATTTTATAAAATTATTATTAAAATAAAGGTGGCTGCAAGCAATAATTCAGCCACCAGCCTAAAAAGATGCAAACCCAAAAGGCAAATCCGTGTGAAAAAAAAAAAAAAAAAAAGATTAAAAAATATTTCTATTTTCCTCTCTCTTTTAGGATTGTAATTATTTTGCTGTTAGAACAAATAATCAAACACAGGACAAAAAAGATATACTGAATTTTAAATGATGTAACTTTCCTCACAAAAATCTTTTGATAACCTTCAAAATATATATAATTAAATTATAAATCTTCTGATATTTGACTGACAAGCCACTTGATCCACTGGATGCGGTTGCCAGGATACCAGGAAAGCCACTTGCTTCTCTCCCAGCAGTCCGTCAGACCTGTGTACAGTGCCACCCGACTGCTGCTTTAATCCTGTTCTAACTTTTATCTGACCTTTCTCTTAGCACAGTTTAAGCAAAAAAAGAAACGTTTGCTCAGGAACAAACGTATGCATTTGACGATTTGTATTCAGCTCACAAGCCAGAACAGGGAAAAGCCACGTGATGAAATTTCCTGCCAGGGCAGGATCACGCTCTGGTAAGACATTTATTTTCAAGAGACTGCTGGGAAGATGGAGATGATGATCCCCAATTTTAAAATACACATCAACAGTATCAAACAGTTTTCTATAAACATTCAAACGTTGAGGGAGAAGAATGAGACAAAAGAATAGGAAAGTCTGCCATGGAACTACAATCCTATCGATAGCCACGTGGATAGCAATTAAATAAGTTGCTGAAGACTACTTGGAGAAGTGTCAAATTTGAAATACAAATTCAATTATCACCTAAGAAGCAGAGCATGCCACTCATAATTTTCTAAGAACTAACATCAGAGTTCCAGGAATGAGAAAAAGAAAACAGAGACAGGGAGGAAAAAAGAATCAAATTAATAATCTTCTGATATGCACGTCATTGCGATGGATCCTTTTTACTGTAGCGTTCTGATAGAAATACAAATTTGAAATTCTCTATTGCCAAACGAACTTGATTCTGTTCTCCGGTGAAGGACGGAACACTTGATATGATGCATAAAATAGTGGGCGAATCACCTGTTATGTAAAATTAAAAGAACCCCATAATTTTTTGATACTTTCTTTTGGTTAGACCTGGTTAGAATTAAACATGCTTCATCCTCTCAGTTACTTATTTTAGCTACTCTTTCCATGTACCTGCAACAAATACTAAAGGACAGGCTGCTTTTCACTTTTCTTGTGATCCTTCTCTTGTTGAGGGAACAAGCGTGTATTTCTGATTTGAATAACTAAGCTGAAGGGTTGTGATGCCTCTATTACAAATCTTGCTTTGCATCTGCTGCCACTCCTGTTTTTAGAAGAATATCACTATCCCATGGCAGAGGGGTTGGAACTCGATGATGTTTCAAGGTCCCTTCTAACCCAAACCACGCTATGATTCTAAGATTCCATGAGTATAAGGATTTGTAAGAAAAAACTACAAATCTTTTTCCTTATGGAAACTTCTGTTTAGGAAAGTGTTGGTTTCCATTATAAAATCCTTTTCATGTATTCTCAACAGCATTAATCACCAATTCTCAGTTCAACACAGCTTTTTCTTTATGGCTCATTTTTATTTACAACAAATAATATGTTAAATTTAAAGTCATTTATGCAAAACTTAAAAATAAAAAATCTAATCCACAACCCCATGCTCTATCCAGTTGTGTGCAAAGAAGTCCTAGTGTACCCCTAAACCGCCTTTTTTAGGGTCATCTCTCTCAATTTTCGTTCAGAACGGTAGCACAAAAATATCTAAACGCTGGATTTAATGATAGACAGACTCAAGTCAGGGAAGGAGAAGGGAATTCTCAAGTCAAGTGTCCCTTTCTGACCAGTCCTCTTCTCTGCACTAAGACCTTTCATTTGCCTCTTTGTGTTTTGTTATCGTTCTCTCAACTTCTGGCAGCACTGAAAGAAAATGGAATTTAAACTAAGAGTTACTAAAAATAGTTCTCCTTTATAAGGCTTTTTTCCTTACAGGTTTTCTTTCACAATACTTCTAAAGGACATCTGGACAGCTGATCTCTATTTCATGGTGCAGGAACCAGGGGTTACACATCAGGTGAAGACCAGCTGGGAAACGAGACAGCTTTGAAAACAAGGGTCCTGGCTCAAAGTCGTAGTATTTGTGAAGTTAGATTTTAAACTTCAAATGTCAACACCACTGTAATCTTTATAATGTCAAGTCAAGATGTTTAGAGCTCTGTTTTGTTCTTTTTATTCATTTCATCATTATTCCTACCATTTGATATAGCTGCGTATAGTCCCTGTAGATCAAATCACTTTAGACAACACATCTTTATATACAAATGCTCTTTTCCCTACTGCACGGGAAATAAGTTCAAATATTTATCCTACCAAATTATATAGCCATATTCAAGAGCTGGAATTTTAAATTAATCTACCTGCTGTTAAAGCCACCAGATAGCTTTCTTGGCTTTGTATCTTATCTTACTTTTGGCTAGCCTAAGCTGTTAGAATTGGAAGGTGGCTTTCTTTTCCCCAGGGGAAAATATCACTCAGTTAACAATTAAAATTATAATAATTATACAAATGTGTAATAAGTTATATACGAAATTTGATGTAGTGTTCTGAGAAAGCATAATGAAAAATACTCTGAAGTATATACCCTTGTTTAACGTCTAGTAACTTTGAGAACTTAATATAATAGGAAACTGTAGTCTAAGTATTTAATTTTTGATAATTATCCTTTACAATTGCTTTTGATTAAAGCGTAAACTAATATAACAGGAAAATAATAGATGAAAGAGCCTTAGCCACATCAGATTTGTTTCCTCAGAGTTCTTTTCACGTCTTGGTTGGATTTGTTTGGTTCCCAAGCAGAGTGCATGGGTTATCTATTCTCCTGTTTTTCCTCTCAAGTGCCTGAGGTTAACAAGTTGTTTATTGATTTTTATTTTTATGTAATGTTCTTTTACATTAAATGGGAAAATTCTGTATCCTATTGAGCAACCAAAGACGTTTGGTTTTATACAGTCCACAGATCTTATTTTTGGCCTGAACATTTTAAATCTCTCACCTACTACAGAACATCCCTGTGTTAGAATGACAAATCGATGGTTAAAGTCATTTTTATTTTTTTTTTAAGTGCAAAGCAAAAGAAAGGATTATTTAGAGCTCAATCTAATAATCTATCATTTTATCATAACAGAGTGATATTGATGCACTTCACAGAACTCCATAATTTATGCACTGCGTGTTGATGTATTATACAGATCTGAGCTGATTTGGGATTCCACAGGGGAATACATGTGCCCACAGGATTACACGGGATCGTATCATCATTAATGCTGGGCTGATTAGCAGACTTGTTTTACTAGTCTGGGATTTTGGCTCACAAGCAAAATTTCTGCCTGTGTAGAACATCACTGTAGGAGTTCCTATCAGTTTGTATAAATAAAGTTTTCTCAGAGTTGTCAAAATTGTTACCCTACCCCCACTGCCCTTCACTCCTTTTCCTAATAGCTTCTTATTGCCTGGAGAAAGCATCCACATGTCCACATTCATAAAAATGTTTCTTAAGGTAAAAAAAAGAGTTCTTTCAAATACTGATTGAAATGTAATTGCCTGAGGCCTTGAATGGAGCAGTACTGCTGAAATCAGCATTCATTTCAAAGTTTTTAAAGACTATAAGAGGAATAAACCCACAACTCTCCCATACTCATTGCTAAATCATATAACAGAACATTGATCTCTCTACCCACTAGAGTGCAATCACCACAACCTATAGAAATACCGTAAATTCAGTAGAGCAACACCAGGTGCTTCTCTTAAGACTATTTGTCCAAATCTTTCTGGCTCAACAATACCACACTGGCCAAATGGAAGGAAATAATTTACATGATCCAAAGACGTGGCTTAAAGTTCCTGAAAAATGGAACTTTAACATTCATAATTTTAAACAGACAAAACATCACCAATGCCCAGTCGTATGGTTACATGAAGAGGTGATGACTGTTTGCCAGCTCTCATTAAGAAGTAAACCACCTCAAGCTTCTTAGCTAACCCAGTACTATAAACGTACTCAGCAGTGAGCACAAAGACCACATGTTTTCTCATCTTTGGTCTACCAAGGCATTATTATAGCCCTCTTCCTTCCTTTACATTTGCAGATGAGGATATTCAGTAAAAGAGAAGCTTGAAGTGTAACAGAGATGAAGAAGTTTCCTCCACGCCAGGGCTCTGTTCATACAAATAAGCAAGTAACCACACTATTTAGGCAACACTGAAAACTGACTCTGTCCAAAATACTAAAAAGACCAAAATTTGCCTTTGTGATGACAGCTGAGATCGTGTGTAATCTCTAAATGTCAAAAAGATTAAATACAGAAACTTATGCATGGGAGAGGGAGAGGAAATAACATTTTCAGAGGCCAAGACACCCCGCTGGCAACCTGCTTCTGGCATCACACGAGTCCCTAAGCATCTAGAGAAGTCCTGGCACCAGAAATGGGTGGGGTGGGGTTTGAAGAAGTTCCACTTCAGACCAGAAATCAGTCTGGTCCTAAAATCACTACAGATGCAAAGATCAACCTCATTTTGGGCTTCCAGGTCAGCACCTGGAAGACTAAGTCTCTCTCTTATCACTGATCACAAAGGGATCCAGCTGCAATGAAAACATCAACACTGATCCCTCGATTTGTTCTGTCTACAAGAGCTGTACCTACACCCATAGAGAGACAGACTGTGGTGGGCACGCTGCTCACTATGCCAGCTTCATCCTCCACTGGCACATAGATCTAGCAGGTGTAGCTGGTGTAGACTGAAAACCCTAAGCACACACATCTCCAGCTTGTCTAGTCATGAACCCACCTCTTCTTGTGTAGTCATGAATGACAGCACTAAACGCAGTGCCAGCACCAGCCCCACTTTCATAACCAAAGCAGCTGAGGAGCTACAGTTCGCTTTCCCCTTCCCCTGCTCTACCTTGGTCTTGGCAACCTATGGAAGCTCTAGGTGCCACACAGCACCACAGCTCCTTCCTAGGAATGATGGGCCTGGGTCTGCACTCAGTCCTCATCATCTCACCCGTAGGCACAGCAGCACCTACCCATACCCATAAGCACATAGAACCGAAGACGGGATGTATCAGAGCAAGCATGGGTTCCTATAGCCCAGCTAATAACCCCAAGCTTCTTTAATAAAAATTTTGTGATCTTGTTTATATGATTCCTACCCCAAACACCAATATTTACCTTATTCTGCAGAAGACATGTTTCTTGCCTTAGTGCTCCGTTATCTTTCACCGTTTTGCTACTACAGTGACAGAAATTCACATCGTTTCCGAATCTCTGTATAGTCTGTGATACCCTTAACGCGAAGGAACTCTGGCCACGCTACGCTTGTTGACATTGCTGGGTTTTGCCTGGAGAAAAAGACCCTAATTTGGTTTTCCTGCTGGAGGGTGGTGTTGTAATCACTTACAAGAGCTCTACACCTTCCTAACAAAGACATGTTGGGAGCAGCCCCTTCTGCCCAGCTGGCAAGTGCCTCACTCCACCACCACTTTAATTTACTACGTAAACTTTAACAAGTGAGACTTCACAAATGGGTGAAACGATGCAGAACATTCAATTACGGCGCCTCTGTACGAGCCGGCGGCAGCCTCTCAAGGTTTCGGTTTGCCTTGCAGGACATCCCAGTTTGACACCCAGTCGTGGCTCCTTTCTGAGAGAGGTTTAACGTAACATGGAGGCAAACGCTGCAGAGGCAGGTGTCCTACTTGCTACAGCAGTGCCCGTGGGTGAATAAAACGCAAACAGATTCTCAAGGAAAAGTCATCCAGACAGCCCAGACAGAAGGAATGAGCACGTGAAGATAAAAGGGTAAAGAAATACAGCATATACATGTCAGGAAAGAAAATACAGGGCAAACAACTCATCAGTCACGGTTGCCTGTAACGTTTTTAGACACTTATTTTCAGCACATGCTTGTCACATGCGGGAGGTCACAAAGATGATCACAGTGATAGAACACCTCTCCTATGGGGGTGTTCAGCCTGGAGAAGAGAAGGTTCTGGGGAGACCGTAGAGCAGCCTTCCAGGATCTGAAGGGAGCTCCAGGAGAGCTGGAGAGGGACTCTTGGTCAGGGAGTGGAGTGACAGGACAAGGGGGAATGGTTTTAAACTGGAAGAGGGGAGATTTAGATGAGATCTTAGGAAGAACTTCTTTGCTGTGAGGGTGGTGAGGCACTGGAAGAGGTTGCCCAGAGAAGCTGTGGCTGCCCCATCCCTGGAGGGGTTGAAGGCCAGGCTGGATGGGGCTTGGAGCAACCTGGTCTTGTAGGAGGTGTCCCTGCTCAGGGCAGGGGGTTGGAACTGGATGATCTTTAGGTTCCTTTCCAACTCTAACCATTCTATGATAGTAACAAAGAAATGTACCTTGGCAAATTTCAATAATCACACCATAATGATAAAAGTTAAAGCATGCTAAATTTTTAAAAAGAATAACCTACTACTCAATTACCAAGTGTAAGTAGCTACAAATTGTATCTATCCACTAGTACCTTTACTGTGATATTCACAGCAAGAGAAAAATCAAAAACTCCTGTAACTATTTATGTGACAAATGAAATAATTGGGCTGGGAATGGCAAAACATCAGCAAAATTGCGAACACTGCCAAGGCCATCAGATCTCCATGATGAAATACCTTTAATGAAAAGGTAATTGAGGAGCTTCATGCATCTGTTCTGCCCAAGCCACAGGAGTTTCAGAACACTGGTAAAAAATATCTAGTAATGACATCAAAGACAGAATTTGTTAACACATTAAATGTGTTCAAAATTGAATAATTTTGTAAAAAGTTATGATTTTCTGTTATTTATATTATTTTTTTATGTCGATTTTAAGAAAATATTGCAGAAAAAGCTTAAAATAACAATTAAAAAAAGTAGATTAGTTCTATTTAATTTTACCCAGAAATACTTCCTTCTGTAGAGGAAAGAATTCTCCTTTTAAATGGAAACAGATCTACCTATAATTCAACATCAACCATAAAATGGAAAAATATTATTCCAGGGAGAAGATCAACAATATTTGAAATATAAAATTTTGTTTGTTGACATCTCTGGTTTTGTGGTTGCTTTTGGGGGCCGTTTTGAGGAGGATTACAGGGAAGCTAGAAAGTGTTTTCTTCCTTTTTTCATTATATCTGGGTAACCCAAAGCGCTATTATTTATACAGCTTTAGAAAGGGACACTGGCTTCCACGCTAAAACCTGAAATGATTAAAGGTCTTCCTTACAAGGTTACCTCCAGCTTTTTCATAGACACTGAAGTCAACACTATTTATGGATGACAGTGTCAGCAAAAAAAGAATATAGCTTTTCTTACCCCCCTTGTAACTGAAACTCTAAGTTTATGTTGACTTTAAGCAAGATAAGAATATGGCTTTGTTTATGATTTCACTGGTTACAATTTAATTCTCTGCAAGATCATTAAAACTTTTATTTGCAACTGTAGCTGGTTTTTATTGCTCTTTACACTGAATCCAACTTCCAAATAATAATGTCTTCTGTTCTGAATTATATATTTGCATTAAAATAGGCGTGATTCCTTCTTAGGCATACAGGAGACTCTCTAGATTAATGTATGAATGTCATAGATCGCTTGAGGCTCATGGAAGGTACAGTCAGTCGAGGGATACAACATTTGCAGAAAGCATTTTAACTCATATATACTGGAAGAAAAGCGAATGCTTGATATTATACCAACAAAAGATTAGTAATATTCCTGAATCTGGATTAAATGCTACAGTATAGCAGATATAAAATAAACAAAAGCGATTTATAAAATCAACATTACACCAACTGGAAAGATTAACCACATACTTTCCCATTAGTAGTACTTCCATCTCCTCAAATAATGATTATAGTAGCTTATATAATTGTGAAACTGTGGCATTTTTCACCCTACAGACTCCTAAAGCAATGTGTAAATGCAATAAATCAAGAAACAGGTTGTGCAAGATATAATTTTGGTCCCCCACTGAACGCCGCCTTTCCTGAGCTAAGTACCAGTGGATTGCAGAAGGAATTGCACACTCAGAATAGCCAGGGACTTCGGCTACAACCAAAAAGGATATTTTTAAAGCCACTTAATTGACACTGTTACAAACGCTGGCTATGACTACGGAATTAGTCTGGAGGTGCTGTCACACAATCTTTCTTCTTTGCAAATTATTTCAACCATGTCATGCTATTGTACCCTTGAATACACATCTTCTCCAAAGGAGCCTTCACTTTTCAAGCGAAGTTTTCTTAACCAAGCTGCTGAATTTGGTTAAAAGTGGCTAACTGCCTCCCATTTCATTTCCACCTCGCGCTACCTCACACTGCCAAAATGATATTGCCCTTGGGATAATTTTTTCACTCCTACAAGCGTGGATGAAATGGACAGGTGATCCCTGTGGGAAACGTTACAATGATAAGCAGAGGGAGAAGTGAACAAAGCAGGACATGTTCCCTCTTAAACACTGACAGGCTTGGGGAATCAACCACCATTCTCCAGGAAACCTGTTTCAGGCTTGGACCACTGTGTCAGTAAAGAAATGTTTCTTCATGTCAGGTCTGAACCTCCCCTGATGGACACGGCCATATCCTGGCACTAGGTTCCAGGGAAAAGGATCAGCACCTCCCTCTCCATTTCTCCTCCTCTGAAAGCTGCAGATAGCAGGGAGGTTGCTCCTCAGCCTCCTTTTGTCCAAATTAGACCAACTCAGAGTCCTTAGCTGCTCCTCAGAGAATGTTCCCTTTGTTAACTCATGTTGACTTGATGTGATGACTGCAGTGTTCTTTAAATACTTTTATTTAACAGTGTGATCTCTCCATAATTCTTCCAGGCACTGAGGTTAGACTAACAGCTCTATAATCTTCTGGGGCTTACCTCAAGCACTTCTTCTAACACTGGCGAGCTGACATCAATAAGGACCTCCTCGGGCTCAAAGGCCTTTTGGAAGATGATTGATAGGGGTTTCTCCTGTAGCATCCAGTAGCTCCTTCAGTACTCTGGGATGAATCCCATCTCACCCCATGAACACATGAACATTAAATTCATGCAGCCAGTGCCTTACAGTTTCAGTGTCCTCAAATCACAGAATGGTTTGTGTTAGAAGAGACCTTAAAGATCATGTAGTTCCACCTCCTGCTAGACCAGGTCGAAAATAACTGTTCCCAAACTAGTGGACCTCCAACCCCAATAGAGCAGGCAGCTTAAAGACTGTAAGTATTAATAAAGACTAAAGCAAAGAAGGATTTAATGTCTCGTCTCTGCTTTTCCTTCATCCCTATTTGCCAGGTGATCATCTTCAATAAGCATAAGTGTAACGTTTTCCTTGAACCTCCTCTTGCTATTAACATACCACAAAAAGCCTTTTTTGTTGTCTGACACAACACTGGCCAGTTTCAACTCTAGTTGATAGACAAAAGTGTTCGAAGTCCACAAAAAATTAGCCATTGCAAAACAAAGGTCAGTACTGAAAACTACATTTAAAAAATTGAATGATAGAAAATGAAATGGAATTGCTTGAATATACTGCAGATACAGTTACACTGAGACAGATCACACTAAAAATGGAGGAGACGAGCAAAGGGAGAGATTTATGGCACTAGTTTAAGGAAGAGCAGAAACAAAGTGTAAATGTTCAGAACGACCTGTTCTCCTAGTTGGTCCGCAGCCTGTCATTAGGCTGCCAGTTTACTCGTTGCCTGATCCTTCCCATTCATTCGCTGGGGTAATCCATTGCTGAAACTATCAAATTTCATGTAGAAAAATATCACGCCATGTCTCCTACTTCCCACAAAAAAAGTGTTTTCTTCAGAAAACACTCTACAGCCAAAAAGCATTCAGAGTCAAATCCCAAAAGTTTTTCTATGCGTATGGATGTTCTTCAGAAAACAAAATGTCCAAGCACCTCAATTAGACAGCCTAAATATCTGCTATATTTATCTGGGTTTTCCCTTATGTCGTTTCTGAGAACACAGACTTAATTGCTCAATATCCTGCTGTCACCAATTTGTCCTAGGTTAAGTATTTTCTAGTAGTACATATATTTCCTTTGCTAATAGATGCAAATATCTTCGGGGAAACTG
This sequence comes from Pedionomus torquatus, assembly GCA_013398155.1. Classification (NCBI taxonomy): domain Eukaryota; kingdom Metazoa; phylum Chordata; class Aves; order Charadriiformes; family Pedionomidae; genus Pedionomus; species Pedionomus torquatus. Next base: position 23,251 of record VZRU01004147.1, read on the forward strand.
TTCCTTAGCTTTAATAAGCAGAGAGTTAAAAGTAAAACAATCAGTTTCAATAAAAGAATTCGGAGGGGGGGTGTTTAATATAAAATGCACTAGTTCTCGTGAAGATAATATCAAATCTACTTGAATATATTAAACCAAACTGGGGCATAAATTACCTTATATTGCTCCCTTTTCCACGTTCTTAAACTTGTTATAGGCTTTGAATTCTACTGCTTATTCAGTTCCTTTTACAGTTTCTGTAGACATTCTACAAATCTTTCAGCCTCAATTTCTCAACTGCTTTGAGGGAAACCAGAAGTTTGACTAAAGTTGCTGTTTGCAGCTGGCTGCTGGGACACCCCCTTACTTCTGTGCCCTTTTGCAAAGACGTGCCCAAGCTCAAATTAGGTAAAAAAGGAATATTCAGAACTCAAGAGATACATCAATACAACTATAGTTGTTAGAAATGGGCCAAATACAAAATCTTTACAACACGGTAAGATTTCTATTTAAAAATGGATGTAAATCCACACGACCTAACTTCCCCCAGTTTTCAGTGCTCACGGAGACTGACCCATCCCAAACTGCTTCAGCCGGGCTGAGACGGTACTACTGTGTCACGTGGGGGATTTATTGTCTGAACTCAGCACCGTATCACTGCTAAACTTCAGAGACAGGCACCCTGAAGAACCCTCATTGCGCTGTTTTAAATGCCTGAGGTCGGGGTTGACACGGCAGAGCCGTTCCTCTTCCCACCACTGCACACCTCCAGCGTTACAAACCTCCTGCTGCTTCATTACTCTAAAATACGCGATGTCGAAACCGTGGCTGTGATGTAGGCAAGTGTGCTACACTGGCAACTGCTGCATCGCAGCGTTTTCATCTACAAATGTACACATGAGCACCAAAGGATCCAGATACACCGATCTGGAGGGATGAATCTCATCCTCTCCTATTAGCCCTGACAAACTACATACAAACACACATAAATATCAAGGTCAGTAAACTCACAAAAGATCTTAGTCTTCATTATCAAGGTTCTTTTTTCATTGTCTAACCATGTATAGAGAGTAAAATCAACAAATCTTTAAAATTGATAACTAAATTTGGTTTTCACATTCTCAGCACTGAAACCTTCTTTCCCCAGATCTAACGCTCTAAGATGTAGCAGAATGCTAAAAAAATGCCTTACAGAAAGAGACACTATGGCCACAAGCAATGCAAAACCGAATCTGATGCAAACATGATCTCAAAAAATCTGTAAAACCTTCCTGAGAAAACAGTAGTTCATGGTAAAATGACATTCATACTCAGTAACCCTAAGAAAATAATTCTCATTTAGATACTGTTTTATGGCTTACATTTTTAATTAGCTCTTTCAGTCATTTTCTAGGACAGATTTTATTGAAAATTACTTATTTTCTTGTATTTATCTATTACAGCTTTAAATCCAAACTAAAATTGGCTTAGGAAATAAGCACAGTGTTCTGCACGAACATCCCAGCATAACACGAGCCGGAATTCACATTCAGTTCTACCCCTGATTTTGCAGCTTAAGTGACTTAAAAAGGAATTCTGCCAGTGGTGGGGAAAGAAAATAAAATAAAATCAGAGTGGCTGGAACAAATTCTGCTCGTCTTATTCAGTAATACAAAGGTGCTAGTGAGAGTTTTTAAATACTAAAGGCTTCTTGGCTGGTGTTTTAAAACATTTCAGGTCAATTTTAATTACAGTTCAGTATTACTAATACTTTGCATGTATGAGAAGGGCTCACAAAATAATATTACAGGCAAAGCACATCAACACTTGAATGCCTCCTGGAGCGTTTCAGTATTTATAAGAACGGGAAAAGTGAGGTGTTCAATGACAATCCACACTTTTACAGGTCCAATTGCTGCTCCAAAAACACAGAAATATAAACCACATTTAGGTGAAATATAGCAACAGATGTAACATTTTTGGTCTTTTCCACAGCATGAAACTTTCAAAGAACCTTGATAAACAGTATCATAGGTGTGCAGAGAGGCATGAAATTTGCAGTTGTACCGGTACTTATCTGAATGGCCTTCCAGTGTCCTGTGTCCTTTTTCTGACACAGCACATTTTATGGCTACACAGAAGCTGCCTAGAACAAAAGGTTTCCATCCTTTAAAAAGAAAAAAAAAAAAAGGAAAAGAACGCAGGGTGTTTGGAGTTTGATGATCTTTAAGGTCCCTCCCACCTCTAACCATTCTATGAACTTATTATTATGACACTAGCATGTCTTGAAGTGAACAAGATCTCTGAGACTTCCTGTTCCCTCCCTCCAGGAAACAAGAGTTTTCAACTGCAGTTGAGCTTTAATTTGTTTAGGGGCAGGTGAGATGAGGAAGGTGGTGTGGTTTGGGGTGCTGTGGTTTTGCCATGGATGACAGATATACTTAAGCTCTGCAATTTATACAATAAGAGCACGAGGTGCTTCCCCTGGCAATATGGCCAGGCCATTACAAAACCAGCCCCAAAGTGCGTAAGAGAGAAGAAAGAAACCTATTGCCTGTCTCCCAAGACTCAGTTGTGAATGTGCTCAAGTCAGGTGGTGTGAAACATTTTTTGCTACTTCACGGGTTCTCTCAGGACACTGGTCTCAAAGACACTTTGGCCTGCGTTGAACTACTTCAAGAGTAGCAGATGAACTCTTGCAGCATCTCCCCCTCTTGTTCAAGTAGAAAGGTACGCTAATATTTCACATTTACATAGAGTTTCGCATTCTTAAAAAGCTTTTTGAACATTAACATATTCATCATAAAAGCCGTATTACACATGCAATATTCTCTGTTTTACAGATGAGAGAGCAAACATAAAGAGGTTAAGCTTCTGACCTGTGCTACTTATTCTCTTCAGAAGTTGGGAGAGAAAAACCAGGAGCACTGGAGGAGAAACTCAGAGATACGTAGCAATGTCTCTGGTACCGTGGTCTTTTCTTCTCACTGTCCCTTTGGATTTTTACCTTCATGTTTACTCACCACTTGTGATTTCAGAGCTGCAGTTACTGTACCTTATCTAAGCAGTGTATTTTGGGAAAGCAATAACCTTGACAGTGGCTAAGCACAGAAGAGGCAAAGGCAGCAAAGAAATCCCCAATTGCAACGGCAGAATTTGCAGGAGTTAATCCTACCGGGTATTCTCATGTAGAAAAAAATCTCTACATTTTGTAGAGGATGTTTACGTGAAGGTCAATAAAAGTTTTCTCTGATCCAAAAGAAAACACCAGAGACTTAGGTTTAGGCCCCAAACACTGAGTATCAACGTGTCCTTTTTTATTCTTCTTTCACCCGCAAAAGTCATACGGATTGAAACATCTCCAGAGAATCTCAGGGGAAATCAAGTAACATCCCGGTGGAAAGATGTGTACAATTAACCTGCCACAAACATTCCTACAGTCTGCAGAAATAAGAAAGGGTATGCCTAGAACTGTTGCCCAATGAAGTAAACCCTTCTGCTCCTTAAGAAATAACACACCACCCAGTTTGCACATACGCACACAGACTTTCTGTGCTGGACAAATGCCTGCTCTGTGCATGACTAATTTTCAAACACTATGAAACACTACGGGTACGTTCTCATTAAAACTGGGTTAAACTCTGGATACTCTGGCTGATCTCTGCTTGAGGCAAAGGGATGGAATATGTGAAGAAAAAGAACATAAACACTGCAGTGTTATTTCAGAGGTGAAATTGAGAATATGGTAAATTTGAAGTGAAAATCTTAAAGCTGTATCTCACACAGTCACTTTTCTTTCTTGTTTCTCATAACCCACACAGTTTTGGTTATACAGTGTTACATTTCATGCCTGAGAATGCACATGCAACAGGAGTCAGAGTTCAAAAGAAGGCTGAAATCACACAGTCTAACTCCAAGGATCATAATAATTTCAATTATTATATTTTTTACTTTTAATTTCCCTCGTAAAACAGCTGTGCAAGCGTTGAAAGCTCACTTGCATGTTGAACTAAGTGCATTTTGGTATAGATACTGAAAATCTAGGACCCAGTGGAATTCGGGATGGAGGTTTTAATCACGTTATTCTGAAAAAAAACACCCCAAGAAATCAGCCTTGCCAAAAATTTTACAGTATCAGTTCCTACATAAATTAGGACTATGAGCCAACAGAATATATAGCCAAATATGAAAAAAAAAAAATTCTAATGAAAGAAAAAACTATAAACAACTATACAGATACAATGTTAGTAATTAGGATTTTAAAAACACATGCAACAGGAATGACTGTATCTTCTTGTTCAAGAGAGGCTTGAACAATAACTAAAGCAAGAATTTCATTGTTCCCCATCTCTTTTGCAAATGCATAAAAGATGACCTCAACAAGGATTAAGGTCCAAAGAATTTTTAAGTCATTTAATAAAAACATTCTGACTTTCTTGAGAATATGAATCAGCTATGGGTTTTGAGCATATCAAATCAACATTTTGCCTGGTAGAGTAATTCAAAACACAAACAAAGTTTTTTTGAGACCAAATCATATTAAATTTAGGATAAGGATGGGGGCTGAAAAATAACGTCCTATAATGGAAATGCCCTGCCACTACGCTTCTCATTATTTGACCAGAAGCAAGTTTTTCTGGTAGCTATTTTTTAATTTGGTTTTCAGTTTATTTCCATTTAATTTTAAAATGTTACATTCAATATTTTACCAGTTTCAAAACAAAAAGAAAGTTCTTCATTGAAGTACGCATCTCAGGAATTCAACAGAAACACACACTGCTTCTCCTCCTTTTTCATATAAAAAATACAACTGTCTTGGATAGAAAAGATTTAAAAACCAAAACAAACAACAACAACAAAAAAAATCATTCAAGTGTTTCTCTTTTATGTATGCATTTGAGACATCACTTGTACTTGTTGCCGTGACATGCAACAATTTTCCACCTTATCTCAGAAGGGTCGCAGTAAAGTGCCTAAATCTGTTGACAGCTTAATCTAAGACCAAATGCCTTACCTGAATACCTGAAGCTGATCGACAAAACAATAACAACTGTGGTAACACAATATTGCTGTAATTTCAGAGCAAATGACCATTCTTCTCCTTTTTTTTTTTTTTTTAATGAGGGCTGATGTTTGTGCTCAGAACTCCTTGACATCCCATTGGTACTGCAAAAACTATTGACAGATACAAAGGGGGGTAAAGAATTTCACTGGGACACACTCCAGCAGTGACAGCCTGTATTTGTAGCTCTCTGTATGAATTATGTAGAAATTCTCATCCGGCACATTTTCAGAAAGCAAGTATTTTATTTTCTACTTATTCAATAGCTTTTTATACTTTACACAGACAAAATGGAGCAGCAATCCACTGCATACTGTCACTCCAGGGTGGAAGAGACATCTTCTCAAATTGCTGCTTACACTGAGCCACACACTGCCCAAAAGCACAGAAATGGAAGAGGAAAGCTTCCTCCTTCCTTTCATGCCCCTCTGCTCCAGGGCTGGCAACCACTCAAGTTCCTGCAAAACCTTTTTCTCATTTGTTCCTCCTTAAGTCCTTCCTTAAAGGAGGGAGGACAAGGGGCAACCACTCACCCCCTGGTCCCTCCCACAGCCACTTGCAAGACACAGTAAAGCTGTTACCACAGAGTAATCTTTTTCTAGCTTTTTTTCCTAATTCCCACCGCAAGTACAACCCTAATCACAGAATGTTCACAGTTGGAAGGGACCCTAAAGATCATCAAGTTCCAACCCCCTTGCCATGGGCAGGGACACCTCCCACCAGACCAGGTTGCTCCAAGCCCCATCCAGCCTGGCCTTAATGTCAAAAGGTGTTTAATTCTTTATCCTTGACATCAGCTGAACTAACAGCAAAATCAAAATAAACATCATATACCTCTACCTCTCTTCATGCACTCAAAGGTTATTTTCCTCAGTGCCCATCCAATTCTAATTTTATTTTTGAAATTATTTTATACTAAAGACCTTGACTGGGATGTTTATTAGCAGTTAGGAAAAAACATTTTCAGAGTTGTAGCTCAGCCTGTCTGTATCAAACATTTTTAAACAAGTTTCTTTTAATGAAGCTGTTCTACCCTGATAAGCTAAACAAATTGGTTGTGAAGTTACATATTGATGTGATACAGCTACAGTAGATATTACCTGCCATTGCTTCAAATGTGGAGAAGTTCTACTAGAGTTTAATAAAAATTTTTGTTTTGTTTAGAGGATCTAAAACATTAATAGATTTTTCCATATCTATATTTAGTTTACAAATGTATTGCCACCTGCAAATCTATGCTAAAAAACAAACATTAGAAAGTACAGACTAGTGCAAGTACATAACAATTTCTCGCATGTAGAAATTAAAAATACAGATCTTTTCTAGAAAATCCCATTACCATAGAAAATATACAACGATAGACCATAGACCGGGGCAAAATTCTTCTCTCACTAGGAAAGTCTTCAAGACTGATCCCTGATTCTCTTACCCTCTGGTAAGCACACACTTGTAGGGGTTTCCACAAAGGAATGGCTGGTAGCTGCAGCACACCCACTCAGGTAATTCACGCTATGGAAATGAAGACACAGAGAATCGGGCATTCTACTGTTGGACCTGTTCTACTAAACATAGAATAAAATACACAATGACAGCTGAACTTGTAGTCTTCCTTCCTTTTCTTTTGGGCAGTATTTTAAAGAAGGACTACAGCCTGATGCCGTTTTTTTCCTCTGAAGCTTCAGATGAGAAGTCACCTGTACCACACCGGTTTTGCAAAGAGAGAGTGTTCTTCTAATTATTGTCAAATCCATATGGAACGGAGAAGACTCACTTGATAGAACATTAAACATGCCCGCAAGGCTGCCTAGTTAGCAGTACAACTGCCAAGAAACACCTTAGGTAGATTTTAAATAACAATCAATTATAGCGACAGCAGAGATTTCGTTCTCTCTTGACCTTTATTTGTATTCTAGCAATTTCAAAATTCTATTTTAAACTGATTTCCACTATCCACAACGTATTTACTTTTGCACTTCACTTTTCATTTTAGGAAGAAGGCAGTAGTCTTTATTGTGTGTTCTACCTCCCAGAACAAATGCAGCTTCTATTCTTGTCTGTTAAATATTGTCCACGAACATCAGTGACGCCAGAAGTTTTCTGAATCGTTTTGAACCGTTGTATTTGTGAATGAAGACACTAGATCTCTCAGTTCCATTCTTATCATAAATACTTGCAAAATTCATTCTACTTCATGGTTTCCGACAGCTACCAAGGTGGATGCTGCCAATTTCAGTTACATTCAGCTAAACGCTTTTATGAATATAGGGGCTTGTACCTTTTCCTACCTATTTTCCTCTAACAAAGAGCCAGCTTCCTTTTCCTCTGTCAATTATAGGTGTAGAAAGCCTCCAGTGTCCATTTGAAAAGGACAAGCTGATTTTTGAACAAGATCCCTTTTGTAAAAAATTCCAAGCTTCTATGTTTTGACATAAAGGTTGAGATAACCTATTACCTTCACTTCTAAAAGACTGTATTTGCTTCTGGACGCATATCTGATCGGTGTGACGGCGTCCAGGTCACACTGGCTTGTCGATGCCCAGCTATTACAGAAGCATCTTTCTGAGATGATGAGAAAAGAGTAAGGGAAACTGTTTCAGACATGCCCTGCAGTTATACATAAGCTGTGTGAGCAGAAGGTGGAAGGAGATCTGCTCTGTCCTGGGGAGGCCCCATCCGGAGCACTGGGTCTATTTCTGGGCTCCCCAGTTCAAGAAGGACAGGGAACTGCTGGAGAGGGTACAGCAAAGGACCACCAAGATGATGAGGGGCCTGGAGCATCTCTCTTAGGAGGAAAGGCTGAGGGACTTGGGTCTTTTTAGTCTGGAGAAAAGACAACTGAGGGGGAATCTGATCAACGCCTATAAATGCTTAAAGGGTGGGTGTCGAGAGGAAGAAGCCAGACTTTTTTCAGTGGTGCCCGGAGAGAGGACAAGACAAAACTGGCATAAACTTGAACATAGCAAGTTCTATCTAAACACGAGGAGGAACCTCCTCACTTTAAAAGTGACATAGCCCTGGAAGAGGCTGCCCAGGGAGGTGGTGGAGTCTCCACCTCTGGAGACATTCCAAACCCACCTGGACACGTTCCTGTGCAACTTGCTCTGGGTGACCCTGCTCTGGCAGGGAGGTTGGACTAGATGATCTCCAGAGGTCCCTTCTAACCCCATATTATTCTGTGATTCTCTATGTTAATCACTGCATCGCTGCCCAGATACCTGCTCTGATATACCTGTACTGCAGATAAGTTCATCTCAGAACTGGAAACACTAAATGTGGTTAATACAGCCAGGCAGCCTGAACTGGACAATATCCTGAGCTAACAGCTCTGCATGGTACTGCGTTTGCTATCACCTCATACCAGATCGTTTGCAATTAATGCTGCAATTTTTAAAACCGTGCTTCATGCTGAATATGGCTGAGGACCCCAAGTCCCATTTTCAAAAGGTAAATGATGTCTGGAAATGGATGCTTCACAGCATTAAAATTCCTAAACGCCTGAGGCATGTGGAAAATGAGATTTGAACTGAACTTCATAGCTACCTTTGGATAAAAATCTTGTGTCTTTATTCTCCATCTAAAATTAATAAAATAGTATATGGATGAGGCAGAAGATGAAGCAGAGAGACAAAACTTGCTTCCTAAACAAAAGCAAGCCAGTGACTCTTTCTGTTTCTTTTGTAAACTGAATTTCAGAGCAGATCAGCCTAAATAAACTAACTTTAGTATATTCTACATGACTTCTTGATTTTACTTACAAAAAGAAATGGTGTGACTGGTGGTATATTTTAAGCTTGTTTGTTGACGAAGTGTTACTGTCCGCTATGCGGTAACCATCCAAAAGCTTATTTAATAAGTTGCTCAGAAATAGTAAGAGAAGGTAATCAGTCTTTTTTTCCTATCCATGTTCATGCATGCTGGAATAAATAAAACCACTTTTTTTTTTTTGTGTTGCACTGTCTCATAAAAGAATTAATACCTTTTTTTAAAAAAAAATATTCTCTTTTTCCACAAGGACAGGTAATATTTGGCAGGTATCTAACAGAAATGAGAAATTTGCACCATGTGCCTAAATAGCTCCCAAGCAGAAGCAGCACAGAAAAAAACTTTAGACTGCTAAAAAGCAAACGGTTTATAAGAACCTCCTGATGGCATATGCAGATCAAATCTCTTAACAGAGATTTTCCAGTTTGTAGTTATACTGCTGAAAAGCATCAGCGCCAAAAATACTTCTAACTTAGTCTTTTCACAAGCATATTGCAGAGTAAATACTAAAAAAGTACCAAATACAAAAAATACAAAGAGATACAGGATGGGAAGAAACTACCTCCTTAGAAAGGAAAAGCCATACCTAGAGTTTTGATTTCGTCCTTAGATTCTTCCAATTGTACTGCTGGTAACAGAGGGTTTTTTTATATAAATGCAGCCAGATGCTTTGCATCCTAAACAAGCCATCTAAACAAGACATCTTGGAATAAAGGAAAAGTTTCTTTGTATATGCCTTGAAATGCACTGCTTACATTCATCTCAGTAAAAACAGCAATTCACCTTCCAGATGTAGAGTTTCAAGTATTGCTTGGCATAGTCTGTTGTGCAGTTCAGTGGCCAGATGAGCTTCTGATAATTTTTTTTTTTCATGGAATAGCAATTAAAAAAAATAATCTAATAAACAGTTTTGTACCTGACTTTAACAGATGACTGGGAACAATTCTGCTCTCTTTTATGGCTCATCAGCATGCTGCATGGAGTTGAGGGAGGGAATCTGACAATTCTGTCAACAAATGCCCGTCCAAGGCCCTTTTCAAAGACTGGCAAGAGGAAGAGAGTTGTTGGCTTCTACACTAATACCTCCATTGACGCCATCACCTGTGAAGCTCAAAACAAATAATGCAATAGTGGAAACTCTTCAAATACAAGTATTAGCAGAGCATATGTGAGAATTTTGAAGACCCCACAGTCATCTTCTCTTCCAAGTCAAGCTCTTCCACTGGGAATAGTGTCAGAAGACTATGTCTTGTAGGCAGGGAAACAACCTTTCTTACCAGACATCTTTCTTTTCATTAACACAGACTGTTATAAATAACTAAATGACTAGATTTTACTGACTCTGAAAGATGTTAGAAGCCAGGCAACTAATGAAAACAAATTAATAGGTAAAATTTGCTGAAGTATCAATTTATTTAAAACAAAAATTTTCATTAAAAGGGATTAATGATCTTAAAAGATATGCAAAAGATTTTTTCTAAGCATGGAAAGTAACCTTTTCAAATGGAAAAGCTGTACCCTTAAAGATATCTCTAAATGCAGTGTAGATGTGCTCGCCTACGCATTTAAAAATCATTCTTACTATTTCTACAGAAGCCTTATGACCTAACACCTTGATTTCAAAGCTCAACATCCATAAAAAAAGAAATTTATGATATACTTTAATGAGAACATAACATACTGCCTACATCAGGCAGCTGACACACAAAAAAAAAATAAAAAAACCCCAACCAACCACAAAACCCACCGAAAACCTTTAAAGAAAAGGCAGCCTGTGAGTTGAGCATCAATCACTGCTACTTCAGCATGTGTGGAACAGCTGTTCCATACAGGTGTATTACAGTGAAGTACTTTATTTCTCCATACATCCCCTCCATTAGGTTTCTATGCCATAAGTCTGTAGCTGTTGGCCTTTGCTCTGGCTCCCAGTTACCGGCAGGAAAAGAAGTTCAACAGTTTACCCTGTTGCTGCCTTCAGCACGTGACAGGTGAGAAGTTCCTGCCTAGGAACTTCCAGATAGGAAAATAATAGCCCAGAGACCTCTTCATTAATTTTGAAGGCTTCAGAGAAACAGAAGAGGCAGCATCTATGTGTGCCTTATTCATGATATACTGAGTAGACATCTTGAGCTTTTACCTTCTACCTTTTGTCTTTCCAGTGCTCCAGAATGCAAAGACGCACAGCACAGAAATCAAAATGAGCTTATTTGGAAGGAAAAATAAATGGGGTGTGTGTGTGTGTGAAGAAACATAAAAAGGAGAAAGAGAAAGTCCTAAGTGTTTTAAACTATTTTATGTTATAGAATCAGAGTTGGTAGTTCTTTGCCCATGAAATAAAAATCAGATCGTTATGCTGATTCATTAAAGGGCCAGGCAGCCTTCTTACATAAATTAGTTCAACTGTCACAGCAATCATGGAAAATATTTGAACTGATCTCAACAGTCTTTGGATAACTGAAGGGAAAGACACCCAATTTTCAATCACCCCAAATTCACTGATCCTTTAGAAACGACAGTAACTTCCCACAGTTCCAGCTGGAGAATTCCATCACCGCTGGCAGCAGCGACACCCTCCTCCCACTCTTTGGGGAGGAATCCCTGCCCCTCTGCCACTTCCAACTCCCAATGCAGCCCGGCCCCTGTAAGAGGATCACAGGTCAGTACCACAAGTATTTATTTCTTTTAATACCACACAGTACTTGAAAACTCCCACTTCACTATCCAGTAACTTACATCAGGATACCACTTGGGACTTGGCATTGCTTTGGGTAAGGGAGGAGAGGGAGAAGAAAGCAGTAAAGTCCTCCTCAGCTAGTATTTGATATCAACGAGCAGGACAAAATTAGACCTAAATCAGGACACTCAGGCGTAAGAGCAGGCATAAACGTGTATCAGATGCAGTTAAACTCAGCAATAATCCATACACTTCCCTAAATATTTCCTATACATACTGCTACTTCCAAGGGACTCAACAAAACACAAGAAGTAAAATAACTACAAAAAGAAGAGGTGTTCCTCCTAGAATATTATTTTAAAAATCTACAAGTGACCTTCTAATACACAATATACACAGAAAATTCTCTTTGATTTTCAATGCCTGCTAAGAACAGAACAAAGTCAGAAAATAAAATATTAAAAAGAGTAAGATTTTAACATCACCTGCCTAAATAGGAGTTGCAAAGGAATAGGGCCAAATAAAAATCTTCTCCTACTCCATTTAGTTTGATCCATATTTTTTAAAAAACAAATACAGCTTTTCTCTAACAGAACATATCTTTCCCAACAGAATTCTCTATATATTTTGTCATGGTATTCATGAATAGGGAAAAAAAACACCAAAAACTGATAATAGGTACAACTTTTTTAAAACAACAGCATTAAGAATACGTCAATTCTCTATAAAGAGAATCTATAAAGATTAATCTGTTAGAAAGTTTTTCCCTGTACTTTCTGCAGATTTTCTGTACTTTATTGGGATTATTCCTAATTGCAAAAATGAAACAGAGAAGAAGTGGTTAACATATCAAGGAGCTACAGAGATTTAGAGAAGAGAGAGATTAAAAATCAAAATGTCTGGTAATGAATGGCTAAAACTGAAAACAGATCAAAGATATCTTGAAAAGAGATGTCTTTAAAACACGTACAAAAACAGCAGAAGCAATAACAAAGCATTGAAAGTAGGAGTGTGACTGCATAAGGATGCACTATGGACTAGTTTATTACTTTCAAAATGTAATTTAAAGAATCAATTCAGAAGTGTCGAGGAGAAAGAGGAAGATTAATTATAGGTCTTTAAGGAATAATTGTTTTCTGATTCTAAGCCCTTGCCTTCAGAATAAAAGTTGCGATAGTTTTAATTGGATCTTTTAAACCCATACAAGCTTCTAACACAGATTAATTTAGATCACTTTTAACTTGGGGGACATACCATTGACCCAACGTCTAACCTAATCTAAGGAGTGGTCAAACCTTCTGAAATGTCTTTGGGATCGAGCACTAATTTAACCAGGGATTATTTTTTGAAATTCACAGAGACAGCTTTTTCTGTTTCAACTTCTACCGCTGCACAATAACGATTGCTAATGACGCTTTTAAACCGCACTTGGGAGTCAGAAATGGGACTCACAGAAATGACAAGTCCTTATTGCATAAAGGTTCTTCTGTGCACACAATTCACAGCCACTGCCTTTATGGAGGAAAGAAGATTCTTACTGCTTAATGAAAGACAGGCAAGGGAGGTAAGAAGAGGTAATACCTGGATATGGTTTTCCATCAAGTTTCACAGTAAAACAAACATATAGTTCCACATGAACATAAAATTTTGTTATCTTGTATTATGTACACACCATTAATGAAGACAAGCTGGTTGCACAGGTATCTGCACAAGTGTCGTGTAGATCTGGTGATCTTAAACTAGCCAAAAAGAAACTCAGTTTTGAATTCAGGTATTAGACTTGAGTTCTGCTCGTGCAATATGCACTCTTGATATCAACTACACACAGTGGTGGAACCATAGCTGTCATTGCTGTTTCTAAGAGACTTTTTCTCTAAAACATGGCTAAAACAATCACAAGCAAACTGGACTTTTCTCAGGAATTACCTTTGAAGTGTTCAGATCTTTGCCATAACAGTCGATCAAGCACAGTCCTTCTGCAAACTTGACTCCTTGAATACACGCACACCCAGTGGAAGCTCGGAAGAGACCTAGACAATCATCTAATTACTGTTCAATGTAAGGCTGTTGATAGGCAGTAAGAGATGAAAATAGGAGCCAAATACCTGCCAGAATAAACTGCAGGCTCCTGATGTTTTATTAGAGTACCATACTGATCCCAAGGGCAGGTGGAAAGCTGAGCACACAAAAGATGACATTTATTAGACAGTTTTAAGAGTAGCTAAAATCTAATCTATTAACATACCAAGTGATCATCAAGGACAAGTTTCATTTAAAAACCTCTTGTGTGATTTGCAGAAATGTCACATGATGGTAGTCCTGTGCCCAGGAACCTTGGTGCACTATGGTATTACTTCATGGAAAAGGCATCTACTGTCCAGCTACAGCTCCAACCCTTCCCCAGCTATCTGTCGGACGGCGCAGAGAGGGCAGTTTTAAATTAAACTCTTCATTATTAGCCCTTGGAACAGAAAATCTTTGCACAGCCTGACGCTCAAGGCACTGCGCAAAAGCTTCTGTTCCACTCCAATCTGTCATGGAGCTGAGAGAAAGATGCCTTTCTTGATATGGTGTTCGTTTCCCTACTCATGCCTGTTCCATTGCCCCAGCAGTCCAGCTTTCCACGTAAGAATACCTGCTTTTATCATTAGAGCGATTTCAGATTTCTTTGTTGTTGCTGCTGTTGTATTAAAAATACTAAGCTTGTTCTAATAGACAGCTGCAATGTTCATGTTGTAATGAAATACTCGTAATATTAAAATTATCAAGAGAATGTTGACTTACTTAAAAGTCTGATGCAACTGATTATAAATCTGGTGGTGATAAAAGCATTGAATCGTAATTATTAATGGCCACTCACATGCTCTCTCGTCCAGAAAAATAATTCTCACTACCCATTACGCTCTGATTCTTTGGTTTAGAATATGAACTCTAAGAAGGTACGCTTTGTTTTTTAAAGCGTACCATGATGCTCCAAACACAGCTCTGACACTTTCTTAAAAAATACAACATCCCGAGTCAGACTGGAGAGATCCATTTGCACACTCATACCTATCTCACAGTGCTGCTGGATGCCCAATGGCTTTAAATGATGTCTGTGTGCACTGAGTGACACTTACAAAAAGCTGCCAACACAACCACTGCAACCAACAGCAGCTAGACCTATTTTTGACCTGTTTTTCTTATTGTTCTGTCAGGATTCTGCATTGATATTTGACCAGAAGCACACCAGAGAGCCACCCGCTAAGTTGTACTACGCTGTGCTGCTCCAGAGGGTTTGCTGGTTACTGGTGTGTTACCTTTCCTGGAAATCCCACTTGATTCTTCACCCGGGCTCATCTCACCTCTTTGGTCAAGCTCACATCAATGGCTAATGCCCCTAAAAAACTTTTCCTGTGCTTATTCTGATTTATTCAAGGAACATACTAGTCCCAAGAATCTTTTGCAAAAAAGCTGAGAAGTGACACTCAAGAGCACCCGATTCTGAACAACAGTTGAGTTACATTTTATCACTGTTTTTTGCTTTGCAAACTGATGACAAATACTAGGTTTTTTTCCATGCAAAAATCAAATGCATTCCCTTTTGCTTTCCTGTAATCCCCAACTATGCATAATAGATTTGTCAAATTGCTATTCCCACGTTTCGGTAAGTGTTGTATTTTATGTAATTTCTTTAACTCCTTTTCTAGCAGTCCAGGTCTTGAATGCCTTAACAAGAAGAGGCATGAACTAACCATAATTGTTACCTCAGAAGCATTCGTCTTCGCTCTAATGAGTTGATCTAATCTGTTGTGCAATGTTCTTTAAGCACAAAGGTACGCAACTGACAGACGGCTGGGCAAAGTGGGGAGTTTTAAAAAGAAAGAACACTCTTAAAGAATACCTAAGCATTTCTTAAACTGCCGCCATGAGTAACCCTTTGACGAAGCAGAGAGTTATTGTAATGGCACCAAACAAAAAACCTGACTGTTTGGACAAATATGCCTCTAGGACTGGCACACTAATTGAAAGATGACCCTCAATGTCAACTTTAACCTAACCAGGTGTATTAAAGGGGTTTGAAATGATATTAAAATCACAGCAGTAACTAACTCATGTAACGTAGCGTCAGTCCGACTGCTCAGGCTAGTTTCTGGTTATACGCTCCAAGAGCAGCAGTGCCCGAAACAGTGAAGTGAAACAACCTCTTGTTGTTGTTGTTGGCCAGATAACACAGTCCACGTAACGCTTGTTCTTCAATTATGAGATCATTTTACAGAAGACTGTCATGAGGAAATGATACATTATGATAAGGATATTACACATCAAAACTGGATCACAATCACTTTGTGTTACACCAAGTGTTTTTGACAATGTCTGATTTTATCCTGTGGATGCCAGCACAGCAGAGGATAGCAAGAGGAGAAACAGAATGGAAATACGCCAAGAGGTGGAAATGCAGTGTGCTTCCCCCAATCAAGGGCTAATTAATTCATGTGAGCAGAGTACCTATAAATAAGCAGCAGCTACACGAAACAGCTGATTTCCTTTAATGATGCTTCATTTTTCTAAATGTTTATTACAAACTAATAGCAATCTGGCAAGCTGACTGGCTGACATTAATGTCACTGTGTCGCGCTTACAGCAAAGCCATTTCATGTGAGACAAGGACTGCATTTGTAGCAAAGCCATTTCCAGAGGAGCATAAATTATGATCCTCAGAACCAATCTGAAAGATTAAAAGACTACCTGATCTGTAGAACAACACTGACTACTGCAAACAACAAAATGCACAGCCAAAATAAACGCAGAGATTTTAACACCTTAAAAACCCAATAATCTAAGTAACTTACGCACTCGTTATATTATTATTATTACAGCTTCATTGCCCTTCTCACTTCAGAGAGCTAAAACAGAAGACAACATTTAGACAAAGACATTCAGCCAAAGTCCGAGGAAGACTCAAAAATCAAGTTTCTTGAATCAAGGACATCCATTTCAGTCAAACCAATTCGTTTTCCTCCAGAAACACTTCCTTAGCAGTTCAGGAAATTCATTTGGTTTATACTTCTGAAATGTTTTTTATCATTCTACCAATTAGTTATCTTAAAGAACGTTTGGTAAAATGCAATCTGGCAGTTTTGTTTAATACACTAAAATAAATTAAACTCAGAATGGTCCCACATACGCTCTCTGTCTGACCTTCTCTTTCACAAGGAATTAACTGTTCTGGAAACTAATCCATTTGACTGGGGCATTCACACTTCGAAATGTGTACTGCTTGCCAAAGGTCAGCTCTGATCATCTCTCTTCACTCTAATGCTGCCCTCTTTCTGTGTAAATGTTATGCCTTATTCCCTGAATAAATCTTGCAGGCCGTGTTTACTGCTGGTGTTTGTTTCAAGCAAACACCAATCTTACAGCCACGATTAGAATCTTTCAGGAGTTTTGATTCCATCTTAGAGGAGCTAAAATTGGACTTCTCACAGCTCAGTAGACATATAGAAGCAAGTTCTCTGATTTTCCTCCTACCACAGAAAGCCTTGCACGTTTCCCAAGCCCTGTCCTAACCCTCTTCAGATCCTCTGCACAGAGAACGAATAATTTCCTCAAAAATAAACTGTTCATTGCAATCCTTAAGTACACACAATTTGCACTCAGGGTATTAACAGACTCTAAGGGACCGACAGATTCTCTTCCACTGGTGTTTCCCTAGGACAGCTGAATCTTCAAGTGCAAGCACAAAACCATTAAGGGAATCAGCAACTATTAGCAAAACAGCAAGAACCTGGAATATTCAAAATTATTTTAAATCCTTGTTTGCTTCATCACAGAGCACAGCAACTACACAACAAGACTATATTTCTCTACATTAGACCATGTGGGCCATTCTTTGATAGCCCAAGTGATGTCCACCAAGACTGCTTCTGCAAATATGCTCTGCGGTCTTTCTGGATGGCAAAGAGGAAAGAATGTACATGTGCATATGCACACACACACACGTGTACCATATGTGCTTATCAGTTTGTAACCCGTATTTCACTCTGAACGCCCCTAAATTAAATTGGACAGGCAAAGAAAGACAGAGCTGTAGCTATCGCTCTGGACTGAAATATTCCTACAAGCAAATCCAACTTCTTACATATGGATGGATGGATGGATGGATGGATGGATGGATGGATGGATGGATGGATGGATGGATGGATGGATGGATGGATAACAAACTCTTCAGTATTTTTAATCAGCTCATTCCAGCTGTGCAACAACAAGTATTTTCTGGTTTGGCTCACATAATACACACCTGTGCAGATGTACAAATATCAGGCCAAACCTTTGTAGACAAAGTTGCATGAAATGATGTTCAAATATTGTCTACCTGAGACTTACATTCAAAGGTGATATTTGTCAATTCTGGTGGCTACAGGCAAGATCATGCCTTAGATAAGCTTGTAACTAACTGAGTTCAGGGAGGGCTAAACATTTACAGTGGAAGGAAAATGCTGATGCTTTGTGCTTAGTTGCGTCCAACATTTACTTTCACAGCTGTGCATACATACCCTGATATTTTTAATTGTTTGTTCAAAATAAGCAAGAGCCAGAACACAAAAACACAGAGACATACTTCCTCCCGTTGGTTTAGACAGATTTTGTTCTTCGTATAAAAGGACTATCTCTGCACAGGAATCTATTATCTCACACACCTGAGAAGTCAAAATAAAAAACAAAAGTCCTTCCCCTGATGAATTTAGACAAGGTGGTTTACTACCAGCAGTTTATGAGCTATTTGCTCTTCTTTCCACAACTTATTCAATATTCACAGAGACGGGAAAACCATAGGGACTGGTAGTCCAGAAACTCAGCCAGGCTGGGGGGTATGTAAGGGCAGCAGTGTTTGTCTGTGAACACAGAACAATTTAAAATGGGACGTCATCAGCCACAAAAGTTCTTGTTATGCCTGAGCTTTGCCCTGGATACGCTGTTGATGTGGATATGCACACATGGACTGACATAAAAATTTAAGAATGCTGGTACCAAACACACACTTTGCATTACACTTACATGACAGGCTGTGGCTCAGTGTGCTGTTATGCTTTGGGACACATCAAAATTTTAGAGTTTTCAAGTACGTGCTCACAAACTTGTATATACACCATGATTTGATCATAACATATGCCTAAAAGTAATTACTCACAAAAACTATTCTTGGGCTTATTTGTAGAGTACGCTATATAAAGTGGATTAATTTAGATAATATAGTTTCTTGAATTGATACTAACCTTATTTGTTTCCTCATTAGAATATTATCAGTGCAACTACAGCAGTGCCATATTAGCGCCAGCGTGTATGCTGCTGTAACCTAGAAAAGTCCTTAGCTGTGTATGAGGAATCTCAGAGGAACCAAATATTCCATATTCATGTCTACGTGTCATCTTAATGAATCCAAATTTATTCTGAAGGAGAAACATTTATCCAAGCACAACAACTGTATTGTTTTCTTGAACAGACATTTTGCTCAACATACCTTCAAAAAACCCTGTACCACTCTCACTTACGTGTTAAAACTTGAGAAGTTAAACGAAGTTTCATGTATTATTTTCTGAATCAAGGAGACTACAAAACACAGCAAACTTGAAGCTTAATTATTTGAGTTTCAAACTCACCGTTTCAGAGTATATTTAAAAAAAAAAAAAAAAAAAAAAATAGCCATTGCCTGTAATGGGGAGACACTCAAGTTGAATTATTCTGCTTGAATAGCTTTATAGCCCTCATCACCTTCATTCTGATCTGTAGGAATATTCATCCTGATAAGATTTTAGCCTAGGAAAACAGATTCATGTTCTACTTTTTCATAGGTCTGACCTTGTTTATATTCCGTGCTTTTTTCCAGTTTAACCTTGTTGTTGTGGATAGCTGTAAAATGAATGTTGTACTTTAAACAGAAAGAGTGAGTTACTAATGTTAACACTATTTTCCTGTCAATGAAAAAACATTATTAACATTAATCTTGTCTCCTCAGAAAATCTTATTAAACAGTATCCTAACTTACACTGAGATAAATTGCTGCCTTTACTGTCTGATTCCTGAAATATTAATGAAGGGCATAATACATAAGTAATTTTTTATTACAGCCTGTGAACCATGGCGTTGTGGTATGTGTACCAGCTGAGCATCTTGCCAAATACTGAGCATCACCCATTACAGAATTTTTCAACCTACATTTCATTGGAAGTTTTCAGGTAGTCCAAAATGAAAAGTACAATTTTAAACAAGGATCTCGCTAGTTCCTCACCCCACAGGGAAAGAAGCACTCAGTCATTTCAGATCCCATAACGTCAAAAACAGCCAAAACTACCACCACCAAAGTAATTAATGAAGACCAGTTTCAGCACATCCTGTGTCCCAGTTTACAATTTACATCCTTTTCCACTTTTCTTGGCAGCATAATGCAGCTTAATATGAGGCAAAATTATATCTACTGATAGAACTGCAATTACAGTGATATAATTTGTGGGGATACAAAAGTGGAAAACACAAAAACTTCCTTAAATTGCTCTTAAATCACTAAGTGATTAAGGAGCTCTGAGTGATTTACCCTCAATATGTCAAGAAGTCACGAGCAATGGGACAAACATCATGAACACACCACCTTGTGTCAGTGCTTGTGAGGTCCTCCTGCCTGGGCCATCACCCACTACTATGGGAACTGTAACTACACTAATGGAAAGCAGAGATGAGATTCACCCAGGGTATCATTAGAAGAAAAGGAAACTAAGGCAAATGGTGGGGTCAGATTTCCCAGGCAAACACCATTCCGTGAGGTGTTACTTACACAAACCTCTAAGTGCACTAAAATAATGAAAAAGTAATGCCGCTTCCTAGTAACAGCAGAGAAACTTCACCACTGTGAAGAGTCAGTTCAAAGCCTACAAATCCCTTTGGATGGAGATGAACCCTCTCTTGGATCTTGCAGTTCAAGCCATACCCATTTGCCAAGATAGCATCTACGTCCCTGCTGTGCCAGCTTCCCAGGGGAGGTGAATTTAACCTCAGGACTGGCTCAAGCTTTCTGAGTAGCTCCAGCTATCCCGAACAGGCGGCAGGAGGGCCCCCCCAGGACATCGCTCTCAGCACCTCAGGCTGATAAAACCAAACCAAACACACTCTCCTGCCTAAACAGCCAAGCATGACCCTACACACAGGGCTTGCTTCATACCTCTCTCTGCCACTGGGTCCTTGCCACTCTAGATCATAAGGCAACGTTGCACCACTGTCCCAGAGAAGGGGATGCAAGGCAGAAAGGAAGAACATTCAGGAACATCACTTCCTACCATGGTAGCCCTTTTCTGTACAGCTCTCCGCACAGCAGCTATGAGGGGAGGAAGGAGCAGGGTAGCTAGAGAAAGGTGTTAACTCAGGGAGCTGGGCTTCCTCTTACTCAGGGTACGGTACCACGGAGCTTGTTTCTGGTACTGGTTTGCTCTCAGTGTCATCAGTAACTGGGAGAAAATACTTCCAGCAGTGTGTCTAGACCTACTCACAGGGATGCACTGGAGACCTCTTATCCTGGTTCTCCAGGCAGGATGCCAGAAAATACCTATGTCTTGGGCCGAGCCTGTATATCTGGGTACTTTTTTCCTGTGTAAGGATGGAGAGCTGAGAAACTGGCCAAGACTCAATCAAGAGACTGGATCAAGATGCTGTCTTGACATCTGCCCACGCTCAAGAACTGGGGAAAGCTTCTGTGCCCAGTAGTGCACATGTAACCTGGGATCTTCAGGTGCTGTTTCTGCAGAGCCAAACTGAGGTCAGGCACAAAAATGTCACGAGTGTCTTCCTGAAGGCCAATCTCATCAGTACGCCATCATAAGCAATTGCCTGTTTTGCTTACATCTTAAACCGACCCTGTTGCTCCTCGTCTTAACTCAGAAATCTGTCTCTTTTTAGCTGGTACAGAAAAATCATTCTTCCAGCTTTCAGTTCAATACCCGTGCCTGGCCAATATTCCATGTAGAATTTGTGCTGGTTTTCCTACAGCATCAGCATTTTGCTTGCAGTGAGCTTTCAAACGAGGAGAAAATAGGATTTCTGACTATGCATGCAGCCCCAACTCCCAATCGACATTACTAGGACTCTTTGCGCCTCACAAGATAACTACAAACAGAAATACACACACACCCCTTCACTGCCAGGTATTTGCATGACAGTGTGCATGCCACTGAATAATGCAAATATTATTAGTCCTTATTCATGTGTTTCAGAAGGTATGTATTTATTTCTACAATGAGTCTGAAGATTATGGGAATATTTCTATCAAGGGACACTTGGTATGGCAAATTGAAACTCCCTGCTTTAAGTAATGTTTAATCTATTTTTTTTAACCACTGTATTTCATTCTCTAGCATAAAGAAACTATATGTTAAACAATACCTTCACTATTGGGTTATGTTCCTGAGTTGTACTTGATTAGCAGTTTCCTTCCCTTTAATTAAAAATGTATTTCACTGCTTTAGTTTAGTTCATTTTATGAATTTTCCTTAAGGTGAAGATTTAAATTAGATTTTAGCTCCTCAAATTGTATAGGAAGACAGATTTCTAATTTAAAACCCCTCTAATTACGAACTATTAAATTCTAATATTTGAGCACTTAATTATAAAACACATTTACTGATTCCCCTAAGAACTATGCTGAAACAAATTCATAAGTAGAACTTAATTGGAAATGTAATATGATTAATAGAAAACTAGAGATGAAATATGAAGTGGAAATGTGGCTGCTGCCACAGTTACATGCTCCTGAAAGAAAATTTAATGCTATAAACAAGGAAAAACTTAATCCTCTCAAAGTCAAAACTCATCTAATGGTGAGTAGAGTCAGAACCAGCTCTTGACCTGACAGTTCAGCCAAACAGTCTTGCTGAATCTAAAAACAGTTTACAAAAAAGGATGAGAAAAACATGCTCCTCAGCAGATGGCAATCATGGTGGACCAAGGTGGAACCTTCAAGTTCATGAACAAAAGCAGTCTCCTTCAAGATAGTATGAATAATCAATGCCCTTGCTAAAAACATTAATTTAAAATACTTTTTCTAGATATTCTAGTCCTCTTCACACACAAGCACTTGCAACTTACTGCAACCTGTACATTTTCTAAGACTCAAAGTGAAAATATCTCCACAGAGCTGGGAATAAATTGGACACCTGTGGCCACCACAAAAAAAGCAAAGCAATCCATAAGAAATTAAAGGAGTAGAATAAGCCTTCCACTTTTGGCAACAGGAATGTTAAACGTGATAATAGTTTAATGATGTTCATCTATCTCCCAGGACACTTAATTCACAAAAAATTACCATACAAATGATTCTCCAAGGGTTTGTAATAGAATGGAATAAGTGAAGAAGGTTAGCGATAAGACAGAACAAAATGATGGAGAAATGTGGTACTTTGAAGGTCCTCACAGCCTGCCCCTAGTTGGGAAGCCACTAACTGCTGAATATATATCCTCTGCCATGTCACCATGGGCTCAGCCTTCAAGCCAAAGGGGATAGTAGTGTGTCTGTGCTACATCACTTGCTCTTCTCTTGGCCACCCAAACATGCCTGAGACAAGCTATCTGTTGCTCCAGGATTTCTCAATTGGGGTTAGCAGAAGCAAGGGCATGCAGAAGTTTGGCAAGTGCAAAGAAAACAGTCTCCGTGGTAGCTGGTACTAGAAGTATGTTGTCTGTTCAACCCACGTACTCTTGGAAGAATTTTCATGGGCTCTTTCTCCCATTTTACCACCCTGTGCTTGATTTCTTCAGCTGAACACAAATCATCTCTCCTTCTCACCTTCACTCAGACTTTTTGCCAACAGTGTAATGCAAGTCTTGGACATCATACTCAATCAAAATTATAACACATCCTATTTTAAACCTTTCAGCGAGAGCTTTTCCACTGCATGTTTTTGTCACTCCAGTGTTTCAGGTGGCCATGGGGCTGTCACAAGTGGCTCCACGGAGCACATCTGGTCACAAAACTGCCTCTGGGAAATAGCCGGTCTCTTTCCCCATATGAGCAGGATAGTACTGGTTGAAAAGGGGCTTTGCTGTCGTCTTCTCCGTGGCTCACAGCATAACTTCACCTCAACTGGCTGGTCACACTGACAGAAAACCATCGGCCTTTTCTCTTTATTCTCCTTGTTTCCTCAAGCAGTTGAAGAACTTGCTTGGGGCTTTTACCCCTTTGGAGCAAGTCTAGCAAGTTAGATAAGCCTCTATAGACACTGGCTATCATTCTGCTAGTTAAATATGATACCACTTAAGCTTCACATCAGCTGTCTGTCTGCCAACAAGATTTGAACATAGACTATCAGTGTGACTTAAGGAAAAAAGTCCTACTTAGAGTCTCAAGTTTGGCAGGAAAGCATTAAACTCACTGTAGGAGCATGGAGCTCAGGGAGAGCAAAGACTCAAATATTTACTTGACCCCTTGACCTCTGGCTAGGAATTGTGTTCAGAAACAGAAGATGTGTTTCATGATTAGAAAAACACATTTGTGATTCTACGTAACCGCAAGTACACTTCTGGAGAACACTGAGATAACTGCAGTTTGTTTACTCTGTAGTCATTAGAACATGGCTTTGATCAACATACCCTAAACCTCTCTGGACAATTTCTGACAGCAGGATTGCTACTTGAAGGATTAAATCAGGTGTTGACAGTACTGCATCTTTTCTGTTTGAGTCTAGCCCCGTTACATGATTTTCCAATAATCTGATCACAAGAAATAATTTTATTGCATTTTTTCATGCCAAAAAACATTCAACTGAGTTCCACCGAGAGGGCAATCCCTGTTTTAATTTTATGCATGGGCACTTTTTCTTGCAGTTTCAAAAAAACCCTCAAAGTTCTTTTTAGAGAAAGCAAAATGAGCAAAAGTTTTGTGATTCTTTGCTAGAAACAGATTCATTTTTCTTCAGAACCTCATGCACCAGCAGGCACGTTTGGAACAAACTGCTGGCAAGTACTACTTATCTCATATATCTTTCACACTACTAGCTCCATTATAAGGAATAATAAAATGAAGAAAAACAGCTCAGGTAATAAGCAATCCGTTGATTTGATGTTAATTCTCATAAAATGTTAGTTAAGTGTGACGTCTGTGACGATCACAATTGCAGAGTTCTTGCTCTTGAGCATCATTAGCAGAGACGGATGCTCTTGGGAGGGGCACGTAGTGACAGTGTTTATTCTGACAAATCTGGTGGTACAATCACACCTTAGATGTGCAAGAGAATAAGGCTATTTCACACCAATTCTAATATAGAGTATTAATTATATTAAACACAACTGTAATTATTACAGAACAGCAATCCATCTTCTCGTAAATACTAAATTAATTTGTGCAGACAAAAAAAAGTTCTGTTACATTAATCTCTTTTTGGAAGAAGATTGTGCTACGCCAGCTCCGTTGAAACATGCGTGCGTGTGTCTGGAGAGACATCTGTTACTACAACAACAGCAGTCTTGTATGTCAAAATGTACAATTGATATATATAAAAAAAGTGCAATTAAATTAAAACACTGCAAGACCCACACCAAATTCTGTTTTCTAAGCCTCTGTTCCACACTGCGTTATTCAGAAGGGCTGTTAAACTAACCAAAACAAATCACTGTATTCACAGTGTCATCCCTGCAGAGAGACTCTGCAACCCCAAGCAAAAGCTGAATTACACAGCACAATTATCAGAAATGGTCTAGCTGCAGCGGAAAAACCCTTGGCCCATTCACAAAAAAACTGCCTGAAGAAGAACAGTCTATATGAACCTAGAGGAATCGTGCTACGGCTGTACTGCACATGCTCTGTTCAGCACTCTTACCTCCTTCACATCCACCTTGGAATTCATGCCAAGACATTTGGGTCGCTTTCAGTTGTAGAGTTCGAATTCAGAGCAAAAAGAAGTCGGCGGGTATAATCACAAAGGTTCAGATAGATTTAGAAGGTTTATCTTGTTCCATCTTCAAGGTACTGTCAATTACTTGGTATTCAGCGTTCACGAGCTTTGTCCACGTGGGCAATTACAGTAAAATCACAAAATAAATGAGTTCTGGTAGAGTTTAAGGCACAGCCATTTTCCCAATAAAATATTGAATTTCATATATAAGTCACAACAAAATATGCTAAAACAAAATTACTAAAAAACACCTTTCTTTTGCTAATACCTTGACTCTAATGATAGCAACACTGCATTGATAAACAGAATGACTGGTTAATGCTGAAGTCATATTTAAATCGCTGAACTTTCAAGAAAGACTGGTTTCATTACCAAAAGGGTTACGATGGACGCATTTTTCTGAGCAATGAAGAAAAACAAACAGATAAGAAAAACTTAAATAAAATTACAAGTTCTGCTAATAAAGTTAGATTCTCCATGCAGTATTTTTATAAATACATATTTCAGTTGGTAAAGCCTACCGATAGGTAAGGCTACATACAAGGACTACGCAGGACGCTATTGCCTTCTAATGGTTTTACAGAAAACAGTAGACAAATCATGGGTATTTCCCATTAACTCCATTACAATAAGAGCTTTCCACTGTAAAACACAGTGTGCTTTTCAAAATAACCCTAGGTCTAAAGAAAAATAAAAGAATGTTTTTCTTCCAGCTTGCTCCATTTTATTTATCTCCTGTGCCTGAACACAGCGTGCCCGTGATTTACTCAGGAGTATACATCAAATAAATAAGAAGTAACAACTCTTAAATATAAATTCACATCGTTTTACAGTCACTCTTCCTCTGCTTGTCTAGCCCACTCCTTCACATATACATTTTAAAAAATTATTGAAATTCTCACATCTAGGACCCCTGCAACAAAATATACAGCAAATAACCCCTCCAGAAATACTTACGTGTATGGTATATAGTTTTTTTTTAATGTTACTTTACTTAATTTTACCATCCTGTTCCTGAATGCTATATAAGAACTTGTTTCGTAAAGAAATATAGAGCAAGCTGTGACTTCTTTTACAAAATCAATGAATCACCTAGGTTGGAAGGGACCTTTTAAGATCATCTAGACCAACCAATGGGAAAAAAAAAAAACAACACCAAAAAAACCACACAACCGAAAAAACCCCACAAACAACACACCGCACACCCAACACTAATCCATATCCNTCCTTTCAGGGAGTTGTAGAGAGCGAGAAGGTCCCCCCTCAGCCTCCTCTTCCTCAGACTGAACACCCCCAGCTCCCTCAGCCTCTCCTCATCACACTTGTTCTCCAGACCCCTCACCAGCTTTGATGCCCTTCTCTGGACCCGCTCCAGCGCTTCAATGTCTTTCTTGTGGTAGGGGGTCCAAAACTGGACACAAAACTGGACACAGTACTCGAGCTGTACTAGCTACCTCTTTCTACATGGGGAAAAAACCATCACGGAACTCCAAAACAAGCAAAGTAAAAAAAAAACGTTTTTTTTTTCCCCCATCAACTTCTCAGAATATTCCATCCACAACTTTATGAATCAGAGCATCCAAGTATAAGTGTTACTGCAATATGTCTGCCTTCATAAATGTGTTTAATCTTTTAGATCCTGCAGCACTTCAAGTCAAAATAGATCCATCACACTTTTTGCCAAAGTGTTTCTGGCATTCAGTAGAATAACTACTATATGAGGAAACTGCATGCTTCTCTAAATCTTTAAGAATAAATAGAGAAGAAATGCAAAAGTGCCTTTAAAGGCAGGCACACGTTCAGTTTGCTACCAGAATTTCTGCAGTCAGACTTTTCTAAGGGGCATTCTTATTTTTCCAGATAACTTGCTTAGATTATGATTTACATGAGACCTACGGAAAAGCGAGTACTCCAACTTGGAAATGCATCTGATCACCTCTGCGTGCTGGCTGTGCTTAAAAGGCTTAATCCTTTCACAGTTTATTCCAAGAATGAACTCACTGATAATGTCAGAAAGGAGACAGACCGCTGTGCTACTGCCACTGAAGGTTAATATGCAGAACCACAAAGGCAATTTCCACCTCATATTAATTTCTGTTCCTTATTGCCACTTCACTTGTAATTCAGCATTATAAAATGCTACAAATAATCAACCACAGATGTGATAGCTGCCGTTGTTGTGATGGCTATCAGCCAATACACGTCTAAATTTTTTAGATTTACCTTCACCTGCAACAGTGTACTAGAGAAATACGCACTGGAAAATGTAAGACACTAGAGAGCTTTAAAACACTGAAGAATAGGGCTTTCAAAGTAGCAGATCCTATTTTGTCTTCAACTCATATGATTTTGTGTTCACCGTTTGTGCTTGGCTCTACTTCTTTTCTCCTCTGTCAGTACTGTAAAAAATAAGGATTGGTAGATGACAGGGAAAAACTAAAAGAAAGAAAGGGAGGCAGAATCAGCTTCTTTTCAACTATGCTACAGCTCCATTTAAAATCTTTCAGAACTTTAATTTAATTAAATAAACAAAGATGTTTTTCTCCGTGAAAGAAAAAAAAAGAATAAAAATCAATTGAACTCACAGGCAAGATTCATTGTTATAGCACAGTGAGTGCCAACTACGCTGGGGCCTGCAATACATGTAAGTACGTGATCCTACAGCCTACATTTACTCTTCGTGTTCTTTTAAAAAGGAAAGAAAATAATTAAAATATAAAAAAAACAAACCACACACACAAAGAAACTCAAACCAAACCAACCAACCAACCAAACAAACAAAAAAAAACCAAAAACCCAACCAAATAAAACCCAAACAAGTTAAAATCAGATGGAAGTAAAGCACTTCTGTCTGTTCACAATCTGCTAAGACACACTCACCATTCCTTGGCTGGTGCTTGCCATGTGGGCTCAGTGTTAAAGGAACAACTTCTACAGTGTTTCTACATGTAGGTGAGAACTGAGGCCACAGCAGATGGCCCTCAAATAGCTTGATAGAGCATTATCTAAGATCAAGAGGAAAACCAACACCAAGACTCCGCCCACTGGCCTCCCATAAAATAAAAACTACATGGAGAAATGCAATTCCTACAGTGATGTGATTTTTGGTTTGGGTTTGGACCCATAATGCTGCTTGGTTTATTGATCTTAAAAGATCATCTGCGTTGAAACCCCTTAACAAGGATTAGCACTTACACTGTAGCACTGCAAAGTAAATGTGTTCAAGAAGTCGTAAAGGCATCAGTGGGTTTTAAAAGAATAAATGATACGAAGATGACAAAAGCTACACAGAGCCATGACTAGTCAACTTCATGTGTCAAAGCAGATGAACTCAGCAAACTGCACAGGAACTCTCTGCTGATTCGAGGATTGTTCATTTTGTTTGCTTGATTGCTAAAATTTGTCAGAAGCTACTTCTATTTTTAAAAGCAAGGAAAACCAGAATGAATACATATACAGTACACTGCATACAGATGCACACTGCACCAGCTCTGGATTCCGTCCCTTTATACACAGCCAGCAGCAATGCACTGCATCCATAATTCCATCGAGATCCACGGGGCTGTTTGTGATTATAAAAAATAGCTTGTAAAAATTCATGCATTCCAAAAAATATGCATATTTTAGCAATTCTAAAAAAGAAACAAAGAAAACACCACCCAGCTAAGAAAAAAAAAACCCTGCACTTACTGAACCTACTGTCACTTGCCTTAGAAGCCGACACGGAGGATCGCAGGTTATCATTATCTTTCTGCTCCCCCTGTACTTAGTGCTTAACACATGGGAGTACCTGGAGTTTAGGAAAGCAGGTGCTTCCACAGCAACTATCCAGAGCTTCTGTCTGCCCTCTAGTACTTATCTTCTCTAGTGGACCTTATCAAAGATCCGTTAGCTCTGTTACCCCACATATGAGCAGCAAGAGTAGTCTCCAAAATACCAAAGCAGTTGCACGTCAGAAGCTGATGAACACTTGAAAGTAATAAATTCAGTACAGAACCACGTTTTCAAGAATAAAATAGATGACATTTTTATAGTAGAAGTAAAGTAGTATAAGTAGAAGGTAAACGAATGCTACACTGTTCATCGGAGAAACAAATCCTAATTCTTACTGAACTATATGGGAAGAAAGTAAAAAAAAAAAAAAACCCAGAAAATCTCTGTTATGTTTGCCTGCACTGTGAGAAGTGCTCTGACCCTCACCTCTGCTGAACACCTCATGGCCAACTGTAACAGACCGGGTCACCTAAATGAAACATCATTTCACAGCGTTGAAGTTACCTCATGGAGAACAGCAAGCAGCACCAGACGCTCAACTAGGTCTAAGCTATATTTAAAGTAATTCTTTGGATGTTCCCAGGGTATCTGCAATGTCTTGGGTTTTGCTATTCTGTCAGGAAGAAAACATCAGACATTTTCTTTTCTCCTGTCATCCAGGAAGAAGTCATATTTGATGTATTACCTACTTCACTTCAGACTTTTTACAGAAATTTTCTCCGCTCTGGCAGTGTCATTTCACAAAAGCCCTATGGAAACTGAAACAGAATTTCTTTTCCAGTGTGTGAAGAAAAGGACTAACTATAACACAGAGTAAGGGAGATAAAGTTCCTAATCATGTAATGCATTAAAAATACATTACTTTTAGTATTAAAAGTGCTTAGCTCACAAAAAGCATAAACCCCTCAGTTATTACAAACAAATTTTCCAACATCCTATTATTGTTTTCATTTCCACTGAAATACAAAATTACATAGTATTCCCTCTCTCTAAAAGGGTGAATAAAATAATACTTGTTATCTTCCACTTGAACTTGGAATAATCACAGCTCCAGCTATTCAACCCATCTTCCTCAAGATAACCCTTAGTTATGTACAAAACCAGCACTCAGATTTGTTCATCTCTCTTTCTCTTTTTTTATATACACCTTTTTGTGTTTGTCCTTGTAAAGCTGAAGCTCTTCCATCAGCTTAGATGTTTTTTGCACTGATAATACTGTAATTAAGAAAAACTCATAATCTCATTAGGAAGAATGACCAGGTTTGAATAGATGATGAGCGAAACCACAAACTACACCAGCAAATAACAAGTTTTTCCAGCAATATGAGAAAAGTCCTTCTCCAAAACACTCAGCAGAGCCTTCACCTTACTCTCAAATGGACAGCCTCTCTAGAGGGAATTGCTCACTTCAGGGTAGTCCAGGGTGGTCCAACTGCAGGAAAACATCAAGCTTTCAGCAAGGACAAGTCTAGGACAGTTTGTGAATGCTACACAGAGAAACTACAAGGGCTCAAAAACAGGCCAGCAGCCTGCTGTCAGAAAGTCATGAAATACGCTACCATCAGCTAAGGACTTCAGTGGTTTCAAAGGGCATGTTGGAAGAATTAAGAAATATGAGCAGAAAAGAGGATTAACCACAACACAGAGAAACAGCAGAAGGAACAAGCAGTTTCCTTGTATTTTCAGACTAGTTCAGACCAAATTCAGGAATTCTGATGAAAAACACAGTGACTGAAAGGCAACTTGGGCACTCCACAGAAGTCTTTACTATCTTCTTTGTCATGACAATCATCCAAAAATCTTTCTGCTGCTTCTTATTCCTATTGCATTTATTCACTTCTCAAATTGCAAATTTACCTCATTTTTAAATTTGGTTAAAAAAAAAACCAACCAAAAAACAAACAAAGCAAATGAAAAAATTAAAAATAAAAATTATCTTTTATGTGCTTACCTGAACAGTCACATTTATTTATAAATGCATGAAGCTGGATCTTCTTGCATTTAACTTGATCTTAAACACTGACTTTGGAAGCACCTCTTTTGAGTTCTGTCCATTAATTGAGAAGAAATTTCAACAGCTTGCCACTTAACAATAAATTGATTCAAGCATTTTTCTACAATTTTGTATCATAGCAGGTATCCTGATACCTGTGATATTGTACAAAGCGGTATATAACAAAGAGAATGCCAGAGAAAGATCTCTAAGCAGTCATCAAAAAATTATTCATTATTAATTTATCCTTTATACATTAGGAAAAAAACTCAAATGAAATATACACATGGTTGATCTGTCTGTACGCACACTTCTTCCATCTCTAAATATGTATTCTACGCAAAATCCAGACGATATTTTTCATCAAGTAAGTTCAAAAACTGGGGGATTTGGGGAGAACTTGTAATAACATATTTATTTTCAGCAGCCACCTACATGCCATTCTCCGATGCAAAGAGAACTAGCAGTAGTATGAGGAAAAACATCATTTTTTTTTTTCTCTTAATAAAAGATTGACAATGTTTTCCCCATAAATCTTGCCTGACACTTGAATAGGAACAAGAGAAAAATAATTCTGCAGACAAGGAATATTTTCTTAAGAAACTATCCCTAAACATTATTTCTTTAATCACATGGAGAAAAAAATAACTTTCTTTAAAAGCTGATGGGAAGTGCTTGCCTCATAGTCTATCCTTCTACCTTGTGATGGATCTCAAAGGACCATTTTCCTTCCTACAAGGAGGAAATTCAGTTGCCAGGTCACCAAATTACAACTTTCAGCCTGCATTCAAGTCATCAGGACATTCGAAAGCCACAAGCAAGAGAGGTGAAAGTCTACTGCCTTGGTAATGGCCTGAAGGATGTGGCTCTTGAGCTCCGGTGCTGATGGCAGCTCATCTTATATCCATCAGCAGAACAATTACTTCCCTTTTCTTTGGCTCCCCTTTGTAAAATGAGACTTCACTAAAATTCATTATATTCCCACATGGGATGTTGAGGGCAAATGAAAATAAATGCTGCATGCTCAGCATGAAAATTTATATTAAACCAGCAACATGTAACTGGCTTAGGTTATGTTTATGCAAAGTATTTTTGTACATGCCTAATTCATATTAAGCACACCCTTAAATGCTCAATAAGGATTGGGCCTGGGTAGGAATGGGCTTGGAATCATACTTTTAGAGCAGAAAAGGGAAAAGTTTCATACACAAACTGGATTTATAGGTATCTACAGGAGCAGACTGCCTGAGAATTGCATAGTCTGAGAGTTTTAGAAGCCAAGATAAACGTCTGCACTTTTCAGAATAGCTATCTTAATTTACAGCAAGTAGCCACAGAACGACACTTTCAACATGCAACATTCTTTTAAAAAGAAAGAAAGAAAAAATTGACGTATCGCATCGCACTGCAAAGATACTACAGCTCAGCTGAGCACATCTTATTTGGCAAATGTAGCCCATCACTGGCCCTGACAAGAAATTAATGCCAGAGGATTATTTTTTTGCAAAGTGGTGCTGCTGGTTGGAACTGTGGTTCTGTGGCAACCTTCCTTCCTCTTTAAATTGATATATGAGCCTGCTGCAGACAAAGTCTGTTCTCCCACTCGGCTGAGCAGACATTATGATTCACGGGGCCAGCATCGCTCTAAATGAACTCTGATCCAGCAGTGCCACCGGCACATCTTACAGCGTAGCCTTGTCTCTCATCCATGTGGTTTGTGCTCTAATGTAAATGAATGAAAAAGTAGATCTATTCCTCAGACAGAAAAAATTAAGCTAGCTCTGAGGAGTATTTTAAGAACTGGATGTCCTTTCTGACTCAGATTTTAAATAACAAAACAAGCCTTTAGATCTTATTAAAACAGAACAAAAAACGTTTTTATAAAGGAGAGAAAGCGTGACATCAATAGAGAAGCTGGACTCCATCGCCTGCGAGTTGCTCCTAAAACCACAGCTCTTGTCATTTCATCTTAAACAGCAAAGTTCCAAGAACAAACAGAAGCTTAGAACAAACAAAATTATAGGGGTGCCAATCATGCACCTTATCAATATTCAGAGAACTGCCTGTCTTGATGACAGCTTCTTCCCCAACTGGTTCTGAAAACAGAACGCTCTATTCAAATATGCAGCCACTAAAAAGTACTGTCAAAATTCCTGACCTCATTAATGAAAAACTTCAAGCTGAAGTAATTTTAGTATCCCCATTGAAAACACCACCGATTTACACCAGCGTTTCTGACAGCAGAATCTAACTTGATATGCACTGTGCAACTAATGAACAGGAAACCGAAGGCTCAAATACAAACATTTCAATGTGTATTTTTTCCAAAATCATTGTAAAATACAAAAATAGTTTTGCAGTCTGAACTAGGCAGACGGTTAACATTCTTAGATTGTTTTCCCCTCCCAAATATATAGTGTTGAGAATTTTGGTTTTGCTCATTTCTGTGTGAAAATTACACCAACCCTCTAACAGTGAAATAAGTTAGGGATGCCTTAGCGCTCTGGGGCATTTATGCGACGGTGTTGCTCAAATACCAAAGAGCTCAAGTTGTTTCTTTACTGTGCTCAAAAGTGTGAAATTAAAGTATTTGTTAAGACTGTGGGGTGGAAATAAATGGATAACGGGAGACTATGGGGAGAGGTTAAGACCTCGCTGAAGACCCACTTCTCTTCCTGGAAAACCAGTGGGTAACAAAGAGGGATAACATGCAAAAGCTAAGAACTTTGTGAACTGCACAGTTAAATTTTATGGTGCTGAGCCCCAACTACCTATAAACCCCTGCCTACTTCCCATTAGTCAAGGAAGCCTGGAGTGCGAGTTGCAAGCTGACATCTCAATCCGTGCTAAATTTCCACAAATCATGAGCTGTTATCAAAGCCAGCAGGAACCCAATACCGAGCAAGCAGCCGGCTTCAGATTAGCATCTTTCCTTGGAAAGATTAAAATTTATTTTATGCTTCAAAATCTTGTTTAAGCTGCAAAAGGGAATGGAGCTGAGAATTATGAACCTGTTCTGCCACTCACTAAATCAGTCCTAATAGGATTTCACCACCTGTGCAACAGAGGAAAGGAAAGGGAGAGGCAGAGGTTGGAATCAGAGTATCTGTCAAACCGCAGCAGTGACACACGTTATCTCTGCTTTCCAGCTTGGTGCTCTGTGTCAACAGTAACCCCTGCAGAGGAATTCTGGTCAAAAAGATGAACTCTCATATGGGGAAACAGAACGACACAGCAGAGCACTGGCCACTTTTGCTCTTTTCTGCCTGCGTGATTTGGGAACGGGAGAGTGTTCGAGCTCTCAGGTTCAACTTCCAGAGCGCAGCTGGAAATTAATCCAGAATAATTAACGCAGAAAGGTTAAATGCTGAAGGGGGAAGAAAATCCCATGTTTTCTAAAACAGAGATTCCCTTTGCATTCAGAGTTATTCCCCTCAATTTGAAATATTCAGCCTTTTGGATTGAAAGCTTTGTCTATCACAATGCCACATTCTCTAGGGAATATCTGAAAGAAAATATCTGAGTTCAGGTGTTTGATACATTTAACCATGGGAGAGCTCGTATTGTATTTAGTGGGTTGGGACCAGAAACAACAAGCAAAAGTTTTCACTGTTACTAGTTTGCATCCAGGCACCTGTTTCAGACCCTTCTCAAATCCTGACCATTAAGAATGGCAGCTCAAAATTTCCCAAGCTAGCACCATCCTCTAGCTGTCCTTGCAAGCAGAAGAAAAGCAGAAAATACACACCAATTTGTTTAAATACCAACCATACTACTATGCAGCTACCATGTAGCTCAATAACACCAGCCTCCTAATAATGTGCAGCTCTTCAAATCTCATGCTTAGAATTAACAGAACATGCAGCAGTTCAGGCTGAAGGGCATCTAGATATCAAGGAACAGGAAACTTCAGCCTTTGTCGCATTTGTAAGTCAAACACATTAAATGAAACCTCAGCGAGGGCGGAGGACTGGGCCCCTTTGGAATCCAGAAGCCCTTAGAAGAAAAAAAACTTCAAATAATGAAAATGACGATAGCCCCTTCTCTACATGTCGGTGCCAACTGGGGCTTTGGCACTGCAGTGCCGTATCACACTGTAATTATTAAAAGACATCTGACCATACCCATCTCAACTCTGAAAATATTCATCAGAAAAAAAGGGAAAAGCTTAACTAGGCTGTAAATCTGGCAAGGTATCAGCCGTTACACAGCATCAACTTGTGGCATCTTGTGCCTTTTCAAATACTGACTGACTTTTCCTTCAGTACAGCACAGAAACGAGTCCTGCTAGCTCAGGGACTGCTCTTTAGAATTACTCAACACCGGCTCATTTTTGCAATCAAGACATTAACAAATATTTTTTATATGATATGTGTTAGAGAGACAACCTGTATCACTACACTGCTCTATGTTTTAAGAATAAAACATAAATATTGATACAAATTAATACCTTTAAATTTCTCATGGACTTAAATACATATTAATATATTAATACATCTGGTAAAAAAGGACCTTGGGGTGCTGGTTGACTGTGGGCTGAACACCAGCCAGCAGTGTGCCCAGGTGGCCAAGAAGGTCACCAGCATCCTGGCCTCGATTAGCACCAGCACAGGGAGTAGGACTCAGGAGGTGATCATCCCCCTGTACTGGGCGCTGGTGAGACCCCACCTTTGAGTTCTGGGTCCAGTTTGGGGCCCCTTCCCACAAAAAAGACATTGAGGGGTTGGAGAAGGTCCAGAAAAGGGCAACGGAGCTGGTGAGGGGTCTAGAGAATAAGGCTTCTGAGGAGAGGCTGAGGGAGCTGGGGGTGTCCAGCCTGGAGAAGAAGAGACTGAAGGGAGACCTTTTCACTCTCTACAACTCCCTGAAAGGAGGGTGTAGCCAGCAGGGGTCAGTCTCTTTTCCCAAGTCACAGGCCACGGGACAAGTGGAAACAGCCTAAATGTGCACCAGGGGAGGTTCAGATTGGATATCAGGAAAGATTTTGACACAGAAAGGGTTATAAAGCCTTGGACTGGGCTGCCCAGGGAAGGGGTTGAGGCCCCATCCCTGGAGGTATTTAAAAGACGGGTTGACATAGAGCTTAGAAACATGGTTTAGTGATGGGTTGCTGTTTTTTATCAGAGTTGGGTTGATGGCTGGTCTAGATAATTTTAAAGGTCCCTTCCAACCTAGTAAATTCCATGACTCTATGTTATTATTTTCAAAGAGGCCAGAGCTCTGCATCTTTAATAATATTTATGTATGGAAATTAATTACTTTCCTAGAGATCTTAAAATATTAGTAAATTTCCAAAAACATTTCAGTGAGGATATTGCCCAAGGCTATGAAAGTGTATCAGAAAGATACAGTTTCTGAGCTCTCCTCCTCAGCCATACCGGGAAGTGCAAGCTTGCAATACCGAAGTGGGAAAAAAATAACAATAAAAATACATGTAGGGTTTATGGCTGTGTCAGATCAACACCATCTGCTCAGCAGGAAGGTCAGTTCCCTGCTATGGTTTAAACAGAAGTCAAAACAGTAGAGCCAGATCTTCACTGAGGGTTAGCCCAAAATGTTACCATTTAATTACTTACGGGAGAGCAGTTCTGTGTGCCCTCAGTCTGACAGTGACACAGTCAGTAACTCGCAGCCCAAAGCAGCCGACCCTTCCTTACAGATTTATGGGTTTACAACAGACTTGCCAGCCAAGACTGTAATTTTATCACAAGATGCTCTTCCTGAGTTGCCCAGAGCATCTCCTTCACTTTAATCACTTCTGAAACTCCATCAGTTCTGTAATGACTGACTAGAAAATTATTTTCATCTCTGGTAGTTGTGAAGCTCTAATCTTGACAGGAAAGCTTGTATGTTAGGAACAGCTAAGATTTTAGATATAAGCTGAATTTTGAGATATAGCTAGAAACAGTATGAATTTGTGTCTCATTAATACCGTAAATACACTCAGATAAAAAAAAATAATCTGTTTTCACTGCTAGTCAATTGAAGAATGATGAAGGTCTAGAATTTCCTGTTGAAATGAGAAACAACTACATGAGGGAACTAAAACTGTGTATAGTCAAGCACGTGATACTCCATAAATTTAACTTGTATTCACTAGGAAACTGAAAAGAAAAAGAAATACTGTAATATGGATTTTATGACTGTATCACCTTTTAGACATGGGCTCAATAATCAAGGCCAAAAAGACAGAAAAAATGGTGTAAGCATACCAAAAAAGTCTTGCTTTTAAGATCTAAGCTTTCCTGTAGATTTGTATCTCTTCCCACACTACTTCCATTGTTCCTATTTTTGGTACAGTAATTAGTTTGGTACATTTTCGTGAGGGAAAAAAATCTATACAATTTTATATTATTTTTTCATGGGCATGTACTTGTCGGAGCTTATTTTCTTCATAGCAGCCTGTGCAGTGACTTATTTTGGATGTGTGAGTCAAACAGGGTAGATAACACACCAGTGGTTTTGGGTACTGCTGAGCACGGCTTGCACAGCATCACAGTCTATTTTTCCACACCGCCCCCCAGCAAGAAGGCTGGGGGTGGGCAAGAAGCTGGGAGGGGACACAGCCAGGACAACTGACCCAAACGGACCAAAGGGATGTTCCGTACTGCTGTCTGACCCAAACTCACCATAAGGATGTTCTGTGCCACTGTCCTCAGGAATGGAAGCTGAAGGAGAGGAGCGGGAAGGGGGGAATTTGTGTAATTTGTGTTACACATGCCGATATCTGCCTTTCCAGGAAGAGTCTGAATGGGACACGGTGAATAAATTAATCTTTCTGCTTGCTTGCGCGCACACCTTTTACACCTGTTCAACTGATGTTATCTCGACCCATGATTCTTCTCTCCGTCTATTTTATTACTGTCCCACAGCAGTAGAAAGCAAGCAAGCGGCAATAGGGGTGGCTGGCTGGGGACAGAATTCTGAAACCAGAATTTGCTTTAAAGCACAAGCACCATCTAGCAAAAACCAAACTGTCCCAATGAGTAGGGGCAAACACGTAACCAGCCTTAGCAATGAGAGAAATAAGGACTATTTCCCTCAGGAACCAAAGCAGTTGTACCAAGTTTGTTGCAACCTAGAAAACTTCTGCTGGTTTCCCAGTCTCTGCCACTGTCTCTCTCCTGCTGTTCACCCACAGATACTAAATTAACAGCTCTGAATACACGGTAAGTTACAATTAAAACATACCACATTGCTGAAGGCCTAAGTGAGCAAGAAACCAGGTAAAGGATGATGTGTAAGCAAACTAAGTATTAGCATGCAGGAAATGAGAATTCCTCATGGCTAAGTCTTCTATAATGCTTTTATTAAATGGCTTTAGCACAAGAAGTAGATTTGTTGTGATGAAAATGGATGATGGCATGAAGTTAGGAGACATCAAGACAAAGGAGGAACTGAGTATTATCCAGGAAAAATTAGGTGGCTTTGAGGTTTGTAATTGAAATGGAATGAAGTGTAATAGAACAAGGGCAAGGGGCCATTAACATGAATCCATGATATAGAATGAGAGTACATCAGCTAAAAATGATAAAAAGGCCTGGCTGTACTTATTGATCACAGGGTGACTATAAATCACTGGTATGATGCAGCTGCAAAAAAGGCAAATGAAATTTTAAGATGCATCAGAAGAAGTGTTTTGATCGAAGTGGACAGCCATTAAATCTTTTTACAAAACCCCTTGTGGGGAGAGCCTTCATCTGAAACATGTCATCTGATTCCAATTATCCATATTTAATGAAAAAAAAAAAAGAAAACCACAAACAAAAAGCAAACCAAAACACAAAACTCCAACCAGAATAAATGTGGAGGCAAGCTCCAAGGATGACCAAAGAAACAAACTGCCAACGCCATAAAAGAAATGGGATGAAAATGGAATGGCCTAGCCCATCAAAGCAAGTTTGCAAACGCAGCTTGGTTATTCTTTAGATGTCCACAGTTAGGTAACCCCAAAGAAGGGAAAGAAAACAGAAGACAAATACTGACCTAAAAACAGGTGCTTGTGAAGTGGCTGAAAACTTGGGACAGCTGGTAACGAAAAATGGGTTCAAGCTCTGAAACTGCCTTTCTAGAGGACAGTAGGAAGGCAGTAACAACCACTGTCCTAATGCAAATTGCCAAATTTGTGTGTGTGTCCTTCTCTGTAACAGCAGAAGACTATTTGACTGTCCCTTAAGTTTCTACACTTCTTCTAAATAGTGCTTGGCTCTCACTTCATGCTGGTCTACTAGGCCATGCCATGATCTGAAATGTTGTTATTCCCAGTCTGAATCTATAGGGTTATGTGGGAACACAAGATTTGTGCATGTCCCTAATCTTCTCAGGAAAAATAACTGATTTATTTTCTAATCTGCATTTCACCATCAAATCTCATTATATATGTTTCAAAAATGCAACATAACAGAGAGAGTGATTTTAAAACTAAGTATATAATAAATTGTGTGTACCTACCAAATAAACTTAGCAGCTTAGTTTTTTGAAGAATGGAGATGGCAGAGGAAAGTAATCATTTAAGGCAAAGCATTATTAACTGAAATGGGCCACAAAGAAGCTGGGAGGGCTGGAGCCCCTCTCCTACAAGGACAGCCTGAGAGAGTTGAGGTTGTTCAGCCTGGAGAAGGGTCCAGGGAGACCTTCTAGCAGCCTTCCAGGATCTGAAGGGAGCTCCAGGAGAGACAGAGAGGGACTGTTTGAAAGGGCATGTAGTGAAAAGATAAGCGGCAATGGTTTTAAACTAGAGCAAGGTAGGTTTTGGTTCAACATTAGGAAGAAGTTCTTTTCTGTGACAGGGTTGAGACACTGGAACCAGCTGCCCAGAGTGGTGGTGGAGGCCCCATCCCTGGAGACATTCAAGGTCAGGCTTGATGAGGCANTTTAAACCATTTAAACCAGTTTAAACAGGTTTAGGGTCAACATTAGGAAGAAGTTCTTTTCCGTGACAGGGTTGAGAGCCTGGAACCAGCTGCCCAGAGTGGTGGTGGAGGCCCCATCCCTGGAGACATTCAAGGTCAGGCTTGATAAGGCACTGAGCAATTTGATCTGGTTAAAGATGTCCCTGCTCACTCCAAGGAACTGGACTAAATGACCTTTAAAGGTCCTTCTAACCAAACATGTTCTATGACAATAAATGTGAACTATTGGGAGCTACTTTGCTAAGACAGACCTAACAAGCACACCATTCCACACCAGCAGCAATACGAAGACCATTTTGCCAGTTGCAAGACAGGCAAGTTGCACATGACTTTTCAAACACATTAAAAGAAAGAGAAAAAAAAAAAAATCAGCAGAGCAAATTCCTCAGCTTGACTTAGGAATGTTTAATCAGATCAACATGAACAAATCTCAGACAAAATATAGTCTGCATTTGACAGAACTGCTGCAAAAGATGAGAGCCTGAAGCATGTAATTAAGGTTAGCACTATGTATTTCCAGCTCCTATTATCAGTTTAGGAGACAGCTGTTAGCACTAAGCAAATTTTTGTTTAAACTAATCAGAACGGAAAAGCTAGAAAAAAAGCCCACGTGCATTTCATATTTGACTCAGTAAGACATAGATGATTTTGGTCCACCTGAATACATGCAAAAATACAACCTCTCCCCCTACACACACAGACACCCCAGGCAACAACAACTACTCCCCCCCCAAAACAGCCCACGATGGCAGTCAAGGAGGAACACAGAAACTGTGGGTTTGCACTAACCAGGAAAACTACGGTGCATTTGCTCTAGACCCCTCTCATCATTTTCCTCAGAGAACCTCAGTGCAGTCTACCAAAACTATTAAATTTATAATCACTAGACACAACATAGCTGATACAGTAAAAACTTACAGTGGGCAACAAATTAATTGAGCAGTAATTTCAGCAGTTTACTACAAAGTATGTGTTAGATGTATTCTCAGTCCTCATTAATTCCAACTGAATGGACTGGCGGTAAAATTGACATAAAAATAATAAAGCATATAAAACCCAGAGTCAAACTCTGAGGCTTAATGCTGCTAAATTGCAAAGCAACATCATAATAATGCGTTGAAAATTTAATACAGAGATGCCTACATTTTTTACCACTTCTAAGAAGCACCAGAGCATTACAGTTAGACACAAATTAAAATTAAAAAACAACATCAATTACAATCCTGCTGGATACCACCAATTCATAAGAATGAAAAATGCTGCAAGAACGTGTCTCCGGAAGATAAGCAAAGGGTGTAGATGCCTGTCCCTCCTTTCAGAAGAGCAACATGCAATCTGCCCCTTTCCTTAGGACAGGCTCACGGTAACGGATGGATTCCAGAACGACACAGGAAGATCTAAAAAGAGTCGCTGCCTCCTACCTGGCAACTAGACCCGAGCTGTCAGGATATTCAAAGATCTGAGGTAAGCAAGGCTGCTCATGCAGAATAAACTGGCTCCCAGTGGTCTCTAACGACGTGGCATCACGTATCACCAACACAGCCCTTGAAGTTGAAATCCAACATGGCAATATCAATGTCTGCCTTAAAGCAAAATGAATTCTCAGGATTTTGTGAGGGCTTATTCTCCATAAATTTCAGTTTTTAACAGTGACAGCTTTAATTTTTGGTCTGCGCTTGGTAAGACATTAGAGAAAAATTAGCATAAATTATTTGATTCGGTTTGTCCCTCCTGCAAACACTGACAAATCCACACTAAATATCTCACAGATAATGTACAACTTTTCCTTGACAAATACAACTGAAGAGTCAACTGCTCTAAGCTTCTGTCAGCTGTTAGTTGTCTGCTACAAACTGGGTATGCAAATGTGTGTCTGCTTGTTTCTCTAACTTTGAGGTTTTAGAGTAAAACAAGAGAAACAGATAGTGCATCTACATTATAATTTGACTTTTGATCACCTTATCTTCCTCTTTTCCCATAAGCGTCAAGGGGATCCTTTTGGAAAGAACCAGCACTGGAAGGTGCGCTCCCTATGCACATCTAGTGCATCCCATTCTGTAACTGGGACCAGTCTGTAGGATCAGGCCAGACCTAACCCAAACTATAACTCCCAGAATATATCCAAATACCGTGTCCTGAGAACCTACTGATTTCCTCTACAAATCCAACCCTGTTGGACAGTCCTGCCCGCTAATGTAAACAGAGATAAAGATATACAAAGCAGAGGAAGACCATGGAGAAATATAGGTTATAAATAGAGAATAATTAACAGAGAATAATAATAGAACCAGGGAGAATAAGGTAATAAAATGTCACTTGGTGAAATGATGTATAACTGAAAACATTTGAGACGGAGAATTTGTGCAGACCTCAGTGGGTCTGTATTTATAGCTAATAACTGCCCTGGAATTGGAGAGAATACAAGTAAAATTCTCAAAAAGCAGTCAGAACATTGCCGTTTGTAAAACCAATTGCTTGTTGCAGCTTCTGAAGGAGAAGGGCTCCAACCTAGAGATCAGTTTACTTCACTACCGAAGTCACATGTAAAGCACGGTTGAACAGATCTACATTCTGGATTGATCTGTCATGTGAAGTATGTCTGAAAAAATAAAAATCAGCAAATCTTGAACTGTATTTTTATGGTAGA
The DNA here is from genome assembly GCA_013398155.1 of Pedionomus torquatus. NCBI lineage: Eukaryota > Metazoa > Chordata > Aves > Charadriiformes > Pedionomidae > Pedionomus > Pedionomus torquatus. The sequence goes on from VZRU01004147.1 coordinate 65,943, forward strand.
GTTAACTGCTCCAAAACACTCTCTCAATCGAGAAAAACAACTATGAATATTTTCTCTTGATTGAAAAAAAAAAACAAAAAACCACCACCAACAAACTTTCTTTTATAACTTGACAGCCCAGATTTACTTTTTGAAAACAGCAGCCTCCGTGACCTTCCAATATTCAATACTTCAGGATGAAACAAGCAGAACTGAACACGAATCCCCTGATACACATGCAGTTGAGAAATTACATTGAACTAGACTGCATAACTGCATCTCCCAAACAAAGAAGATGTGATAATTTGGCTGCTTTTTCCAGGGCTGGGGCAGGGAGAACAAATAACAAACAGCACCCAACCTTCAGAAAGTGAAATTACAAGTCTGTATAGCGCAGGTAGAATCTGATGTATTTATCATCCTCCATTTCCACCAATAAATTATCAATTTACAACCAACTAACCTTCAAAATAAGTTTTCGACTTCGCTTTGCTTAAAAACCTAGTTTATTATGCAGGACTCCACTTTTAGCAACAATAAACAAGCACTACAGCTCTAGACCAAGAGGAAACGCCTTCTCTAAAAAAGACACTTAAGACAAATGATGCAATATGTTTACAAAAACCTATCACTCTCCTCCCTTATCTTGTCTTCTAGTTGGAAACCAAAGCTCCAATTTCTGCCTGTTCACACAAATTCTTGCCACATGCAACTGAAAGTCAGTCAGAGAGAACAGACATCCAAAACTGATTTCTTTTTACCTGTGTTTGTAGTATGTCCCTTCGCCATCATACCTCTCCAGAAGGGCAATGTGAAGCAGCAAAATGCAACCTCTTCTGAAGAGGCCGTGCCAAGTAGAGTCTGTATTTCATATGCAACTTCAATAACCATTTAAGGTGTGAAAGAATTGTAATATTGTACAAAGAGTCCGAAATTCAATCACAAAAAAGCACTCTCTTAGGTCACTAACATTTCATGCAGTTATTGTTCTTACTGCCATGAAATCCCGGGTATCAGAATGTTGACAGGAAAAAAGAAAAAAAAAAAAGTCACTACTGTCTGAGAACCCACTTATTTTGAGTCTATTATACAAAGATTTCAGTTGGAGTGACTAATACGCAGCCTTTTTTTACAGTTCCTTTTTAGACTACACCTGAGGTTGGTTTGTCCATTACTCAAGCTGCAACTAATTTGTAGTTATTGACTGTAGCACAGTTGCAAAAGAGATCACCTTCTTTAAGTTCTTATTTCTTCTGATCATTCTCAGTTCACAATTTCTGCCATCTACTGAGTTACATTGTCCTAGACAATGCAGAACTAAAGCTCAACTCAGAAGTATGCTGAATTACTCAGCTAAAACTGCCCTTGCACTTTTTTCCCTCCTAAAATTCTGAAAACAAAGGGAAAACACAGATACATAGGGCTATTCATCTCTTCAAATCAAAGCCTTTAGTATGCAAACACATCCTTAGGCAAAGCAGAGCACAAGCAATTCACAGACAGGGATTCTCCGATGAGGAAATAAAGAAAGGATTCTGGTGAATTTAAAAATCTGGAGTTGTTTACTCTATTCAAAGTAGTTCGGTCATTTTGCATTCTGCTCAGTGTTCTGAAGTTGATATTAAGCATACATTGTAAATGGACTTGAAGACATTTTTATAGCAGCTTGCTAAAGAAACAGATGTAAATCTGACAAAAATCAAGGGAGGGAAGAATGGGCCTGGAGAGGGGTAGAATAACCTGCTAAGGAAAGTTGCAGAAAACATCCAATCTATCAAACTATCAGCAGGGAGACTGTCAGCATCCTGACAAATGAAAAGAAAAGAAGTCAATGCTTAAGACTTCTGAATAGCTTTTCAATGCTGCTACGGTATTTTTAGGCTTAAATATAATGGGAACAGATAAATCACCTCATGTTCCATGCTGTTGCCTGTATGTGGGCTAGGAAAGCATGACCCAGGGCCAAGACTTGCAGACTTTGTCATCCCTAAGTATTGCAGAGGTTTCAGGTGCGCTTTAGGACCTCTTGCTTAATGCACGCTGAGATTAATTAGTGCTACCACAGGGAGAGACGATTGTTTGCAGGTACTTCTGATATTTCTGAGGACAAAGAAGGCCAAATTAAAGCAGGGAGATGATAGTGTCTAATCCCCCATTTCCTAGAGCTATTTGCTTAGTTCACAGTTTTCTTCTTTTAGACCCCTAAATAACAGAGATTCAGACACATATAATGCAATCTCAGCTTTCTGCGTCTAGACAGTCTGCAGAGGGATTTTGATATATCACATCCTCCAAATATTTCCTGCCCCAATGACCAAAGCAATAAATCTGTGGCACTCTGTAGCACTCATCAGACTTCCAGTGCAAGCTCATGGGTAGTCAATCAATAACACACATGGGCAGGAGTTATCTGACACGAGCAGTTATTTGACCATTATTGGAAGCTAGTCGTTTGGCCAGCTATTTGACTCCAGTGCGCTGGGAGGCTCCAAAAGAGAAATATTGGAAAGATAGCTGTTCTTTTCTGCTCACACACCATTTCTGGATGGTAAAGAAGACCTGGTTGGTAACCTTAAGAGCACAACAGCTTTCCTTACCACAAAAAATCAATTATGTATAGAACTCCTCGTCCTGCTTCTCTTGGCAGTTCAAGGGAGGCTGAAGGTTGTCAGGTAATTTGGGCTCCAAGATGTTCTTCCTTTAAGGGCAAGGTGGGACCCATGAGGGACTGACCCTCTGCAAAGCTGGATCTGGGACTCTAGGATTCCTCAGTCAAGAGTAGCCAATGATCTTACATTTGGCATATGGCTACACACAGTTAAAACCAACACCACCTCCAAAGACAACAAAAATACCAGTACCATTCAGGATGCCTGGGAAAATGGCATCAACATGCTCCTACGGCACAATCTAGGGCTAAGTCTGAGAGTGCAACTGATGGGATGACATCCCAGAGATGAATCATAGAATAGTTTGTGTTGGAAGTGACCTTTAAAGGTCATCTAGTCCAACTCCTCTGCAATGAGCAGAGGTCTTCAACTAGATCAGGTTGCTCAGAGTCCAACATGACTTTGAATTTTTCCAGAGATGAAGTCTGTACCTCCTCTCTCAGCAACCTGTGCCAGTGTTTCATCACCCTTTTCATAAAGAATGTCTGTTCTATCTAACCTGAATCTTCCCTTGTGTATTTTAAAGCCATTACCTGTTGTCCTATTGAAACATGCCCTGATAAAAACTCTGTCCCCCACTGTCGTGGTTTAGACCAAATTGTCCTATGACAGCCACAACTGCTCTTCCCCCATTTTCTCACACCAGGAGAAAAAGCGGGAGGAGATAAAGAGATTTGGAACTTTAGAATGAACTAAACTAATGAAATATTACTAATAAAGTTGCAAAGGAAATAATGAAATAGATCCAATACATACAATCCCTCAGCTTTTATACGGAGCATGGCGCAGATGGGATGGAATACTGCTGTTGGTCAGGTTTGGGTCTCATCTCCTGCCTGCTCCAAGAACTGTAGCAAGGTGATCTATGGATGAGTCTATTGTTTCCTCTTTTTTTAAAAAATAATGCAGTTTTACTGTTCCCATTTATATAAAACTAATAATAGTTTTGCTGGCCATCAGTTAGTGTTGTCAAACTACGAACATCAGAACAAAACATCGCTACATGTCCGGAGTAAAGGTACAGCAGGTAAACTCAACCACCTCACTTTTGGCCTCAAAATTAAAAGCACTATTAAGCAATCAGGTAACAGAAAATACATTTTTATAACCTATTTCAATTTTCTCCGTGAAAGTTACTATCTCAGAAGCTCATAGTTCCACCAACAGCGATACCATAGTTTGCCTTGTAGATAAAGCTGGGGAGAAGCAAGTTAATGTTTTCTACAAAGGAAATCTGAATAGGTAACAGCTAAATTCTCTTCCACACCAGCAGACAATGTTTTCTTTACATTTTTACTTGCTTTCATCACCCGCTTCTAAAACATGTATGACTTTTTAGTAAAACTTATTTAGCAACACATCAGACTCTCACTAATGTTAGATAGAAATGATAATGTGTTAGATTAGAATTATTAAATAATCTGTCTTGGAAATAATTCTTTTTACAGTATAGATAAATGGGAGAATTTAAGGACAGGACTGAAAACAGAGAAGACCTGTGTGTTTTTGACAGTTACAGAAAAAAAAGGGAAGGAAGGAAGGAAGGAAAGAAAGCGAGAAATTCTGTTTGGTCCCAACTCAATTCCTGATAATGTCAGGCATCAATGAACAAAGTGAGATGTAGAGCTTGAAAGAAATTACACCAAAGAAAGAAAAAGAAAACAATAGCAAAACAAATAAAGACACTGTGTGTTTAATACAGTGAACACGAGATAGTTTTCCCCACAAAGAATGCATGTGCAAAAATGGCACAGAATTAGAAATTGTAAGATTTGCAATCTGCAACAACCATTTTTGAGAGCATTATTATTTGTCTAGAGAGACAATAGACTTTTATTATGTAATTAGCAGTATTCCAGTATACGATGCTTTAGACGCACCTCCAAGGTATACCTGAGAAACAAGATGACTTGTGAGGCACACAAGACAGACGCTATGCATGCCGTGTATGTCACCTAGAGAGGAGCCTACTTTCAAATGTTTATTGCCATATTGATTTGCATCCCCTTTAAATCCCAATTATGCTGGTTTTGTTCTTCATTTAAAAACAAAAACAACAACAACAACAAAAAACCTCAACCCAAACAAACGCCACAAGCCAGAGGAACATATTTTTGAGAAAAAAATAAAGTACATTAGAGATGACTAATTTCTAAGTATAACACACCAGACTAAATTTAAAACACATACCAGTAACGGATAATCACAGCAACCTGGTGAGTGTCCATTAAGAGGATTTTTAGCGCCATTCCAGTCGCTGTACCTGTAACACGCCCAGTGCATGATACCAGACCAATGTCACCTACTCTGGTTTTTTGGCAGAAGCGTTGTTCAGAGGTACCTATCACTTAAGCACATTCAATAATGTGCTTAATAATAATAATATGCAATGTAATAATAGTAATAGTAATAATAATAATATTAATAATGAATATAAAAATATGCTTAATAATAATACTGTGCAATAATGCATAACATTAGGAATTCTGAAAAGACACCAAGATCACACATGAAGACTTTGATCAGCAAAGTAACGCAACCCGAGTGGCGCATGAGAGCAGCCAGAGCATGATGTTTCAGGGAAGGAATAAAGGAACAAGCTTTTCCATTTCTAAGCTGACATCCAAGCTAGTCATGCACATATTCAGATATCGTTTCATTCATCGCAGATGAGTGAAAAGATCACAGATGACGGAATGTTTTCCACCACCTTCAATAAGGCCTCTATGTATTTACTTTTACAGCTGCGTTTGGAATATAGGTTTTGATTTTCAAAGGCAAAAGAATGTTAAAAGAATGTGGTTGTAACACTGTACAGTCAAACTCATAACAAGTCAAACCCCATCACTGTTAGGGTACTCCAGTCGAGCATGAATTCACCTCACTCGTGTCTATACATTATGCTTAACTTTTCCAGACCCCCTGTGCCATTAAGAACATGCGATAAAGGAAAAGTTATTAATGATCAGCTGGTCAATATTTGTTACAAACTGTTAAAACCTGTGATGAACCTGTTAAATCTGTTCATTTGTCTTGAACTTTCAATGGCACTTTTCAGAACAGAGGACTGCTTCACAAACCTTAATCAATCTCTAAAATGGCCAGCAAAATGAAAGATGGTATCACTCCATTTTACAGATAGTTGAGGCATGGAGAGACTAAGGAAAAAAATCCTATTAATTTTCAAACCCAACTTGATAACTCTAGCAAATGATTTTTCAGAAGGTGATTGCTATGTGGTACTTCATCCATTCAAACTAGCCCTCCCTTTGGCTGCAGTTATAAGCACTCAGCATTTCTGCAAGATATTTCCACAAAAATTTCAAGCTCTTACTTGGAAAAATGAGAAGAGCATTTTTTAACTGTTGATAAGAATATGGCTTGAGTCACCACCTTGTGTTACAAAGGAACATAAAGGCAATTAGAAAATCCTTGGGGCAGTAATTAGATGCAGTATTAATCCCATCCACTACATAATGACTTTCAAAAAAGACAGAAGACCTATCATAACAGCCCCCTCTTACTCCGTGTTATGGTTTGAGAAGCCCATAACAATTTAATGTTGTTTAGACAATCATTCTATCACCCAATGACCCCTCCCCACCTGGGTTGGGGAATCAGGGAAAACAAGGAAACACGAGCACTGAAATATAAATAGATTTCATAGGATAAGACCAAGTAATTAACAATAACACCTAAGAATCATTATTTATCCCAATACTAATATATAAGCTATACAGGAATTATACTCAGCCAATTCTATCAGCAGGACTCGGGCACTCCCAGCAGGGATAGAAAACACGGGACACTGTGAGCACTACAGGTTTGGGAGGAAGGGAAGGGCTCAGGGGTCTGGCAGTGGGGTAAGGAGATCTCTGGACCACTGCCACCAAGGGAGAAAGCGCTACACAGCAAAGTTTTTAATTTATATTGAAAGTGACGTTCATGATATAAAATCATCCTGTTGGTCAGCTTGGGTCAAGTGGCCAGGCCTTACTCCTCCTCATCCCTGCACCTGGCAAGGCTCAAAAACATTGAAACCTTGAATCCTACATAGCCTGGCTTGGTTATAAAGTAAATATTTTAATGAATTCAGACATTACAGTCTTCTAAAAGTGCTGTTTTACCAAGCATTCAAAGAGAAGTTAGTCCTGTGTTGTTTAAACCAGGACACTCCATCATAGAATGACAGTAGCTGCACTTCATTGAAGGGTTCTTTTGACTTGTTCAGAATAACAGAAAAAAAAGAAAAAAAAAACAAAACACCCAAACACCACCAAACAACAGCCAACCAAACAAAAATAAACAAAAAAAACCAAACCCAAGAAGAACAACACATTTCAAGTTTGCAGGATTTTCCACCCAATTCAAGTTCACAATGATTTGTGTCCAAATGACAGCCTTGTCTCAAAAGCAACTTTGCAAGCTGTCGCGTAAAACCAGGGGCATTCCATGATGCAGCCAAGCCTGTGAGCGGTTTCATGGCTCAGGAAGCTGCCACAGGGTGAGTAGGTGAGAATGTCCACATTATGAATACGGCACATTCATCAACTAGATGGCTTGCCAAAGAGAAGTTTGGGGAAGCCAGAAAGAAGTACAAGAAGCCTAAAGACCTTCCAGGCTTCCCAAATTTCACTGAACTATACATGGTGACAGGGAATATTTAAAGAAGTAAAAATCTGGCTAAAAGAGGCATTTCTGCTGTAATGTTCCAATATCAAAGGAGTTGTATCTACTGGAAACATAGCAGAGGGATAACAAAATCAAGTACTTCCTGTGACAGAGGTTTCCTGATAACAGAGGAAGAGGAACTCTGAAATCTCATGGTCCATTCAGAGCTGAGAGAGAAAGGGAACTTTAGCGGATACAACTCCTCTGTTGGTTCACCATAATTCTGTCCTCCTCTTCCTACTCATAAATTATCTGAATCCACCACACAAGCTCCCTCATCAGGCAGTCTGCCCATCCTCAGCTACCTACTTTCCCAGCCAGCTGTCAAAAACCTGCCCCTTATCTTGGAAATTTAGTCTCCACTAGATTATAATTAGCTTTAGTCCCAAACTGCCTGTTCTTCACCACTTCTTCACTTAAAAAGTCTAGTTCTCTAAATAATTTCCTGTAGCCAGCCTCAGTTTTCTTCCTATACCTGCTCCAGACTTGTGATCCCAAATGATCCCAAATGACTCCTTTTTTGAAAAAAAAACCTCTGCTTTGTATTCCTCTTGCATTTATTCAACCAGCTTGCAGCTCTACCCACACACCCATGTGTACTGAAAACTTCCAGTGCACTCAAGGGGAATCAAATATTCACCAAAGGAGTTACTATTAGTCACCTTTATTAGTCTGTGCTTTTTCTTTTCAATATACTTTACTTTAGGAGATTTCAGACCAAAATAACTATCTTCCCCATTTGATTATCCCTGTGGGCCACTGTACTTAGCTTTCTGTTCTCTAAGAATGTAATTCATAACTCTTGTGTTTCAAAGGCATATGGGTAAAACAAATGCTAAATATTTAGAAAAAAATGCTTTATAAAAGATCAGATGAAGGAACTGAGATGAGCTGAAATAACTTCACATTTGGGTGAAGTGCTTAATTTACTGAAACAAGTAATACAAACTTAATTACTTTGCTTCCTCCAAATTTTAAAGGACCCTTGAATAACAGCTCCTAGCTAACCAAGTTTAAGAAATAAATAAGATGTACAACAGGCACTTAGAATACTGACTCCTTTAAAACCTGGGGGAAAAAAAAATCTCTTTGAAAAAGCATCTGACATTTCTGATTTATGTTAGTTCTTCCTATCTGTAATAACACTATTTGTAAGGAGTCTGCATTAAAGGATTACTGGAGCACATAACTGGAGGATGAGTTAATTAGGTTGTTTTGTTTTAATAAAATATGCTATTCAAAGAGTCTTGTATTTACCTGTTTAAACATCATTAGATAAAAGAAAAAAGGTTGTCAAAAGAAAAGCCAACTATAAAGGCAAAAAGTGAGAAAGACAGCATGTTCTGAAAGGAAACAATGGAACATTTCTGAGCACTGATGACAGTGCCATCCAGGGGAGAACTGTCTTTCCTTTAATATCAAAGCATGGGACCCAAAGTAGTCTAGAGTTTCTGGGTTCAACCCAACCAGCATAAGCAGCAAGAGAGGGTTGAGTCATTCTTTAACGTAGTTAGAAATTACAGGACTGCAGCCCACAACCACCAATACACAACCAAGTGTTACTTGAAAGAAAAGGCAGAAAGGCCAGTGTTGTAAATGGAGGAATTCAGAAGGGTTAAAGCGAGAGCAAAGTCTTGATTGTCACGCAGACAAGAGGAATGGGATCCAGCTACACAGCAGACACACCACGTGGAAGACGCATTGAGAGATACTCAAGACTATTTACAAGCCCCTTACCTCCAAAAACTGTAAGGTACATTAGAAGGATGATGGGGATGCAATCATCACCACGTGAGCCAATGTGCACATTCAACTTAGTGGGTGCCCATCACTGAATTTGCTGTCAGGCTGGGAATGTCACTGTGCCATGCTGTCTCCTCGCGCTCCACCCCTGCCAGTGTCACCTAAGCACACAGTGACAGCCACAATATCACATTCTGTATTTTTATCAGCACATCACCTCTCTTGCACGATGGCAAGACTGAAAACAAACCTCTTTTCGAAAAGTCAACTGAAAAAATCGTTAATTTACTCCCTTTAACACTACAGCTTCTGTACAGGGTAAAATTAGTATGACAACAAAACCATCCAAAGAGTAACTCAAATACTATGGGTTTTCACTTGGCAAAGTGTGCACAGCTGCAGAAAGGAAGGTGTGCTCGTGTTCAGCCTTGCACTATGACAGCAATCAGTGCCCCCATCAAGCCTCCCGTGCCCTTCTCTTGCCGAAACAAAAAGGAAGGTTGAGCAGAGACTGCAGGGAATGCATAGCCCTTCGCACAAATTTACCATTTTCTACTCAGCAGACTGATTGTATACTAATTTCCCAAAGAAAACTCAAATGGGGAGAAATGTGCTAAAAAAAAAGGAGAGAGAAATGTCTGTAATACAGAGTTTTGTTTTTTTTTTTTCAGCAATCTCAGGAGAGAATGATAAAAACCCCACAGAAACAAAGTAAACATTCTGCAGCTCGTTAAACTGGGGGAATTCTTTTCTTTAAATTATCCTAAAGATTTCCACATACAATTTATTGAGTAGGCAGCTCAAGTAGATGGATGGATATTTAAGAAAAGATGCATAGTGATCAATTGAAATGACAACCACATTTAACATTATCAAGAATTACCTGAAAAACCATTTACCACAGTCATCTTTTGCATCTGGCTGTCTAATGGTGCTTTTAATGAAAGAGACAAGCATAACTTAACTAATTACTTAGAGATATTGAAATCCGTCATGTCAGTGACTTCTTAGCATACATTTTCTTGGACCTTCGGCTTTTTTCCTTTAGAGTGGGAAAAATTAGAATTAGGCAGCTTTTGGAGTTATGAAATATGAGGTCATATTGTGACAAATTACACTACTCAAAAATGAACATAATTCTAATTAAAAATCCATCTCATTTGAAAGAGCAACTTTCAATCATGTAAAAACTGGAGATTCCAGTGAGGGCTGTTATGGTTAGTTGAGTCAGAAGGTGTTAGTCGACACATTGATTAGTTTAAACCACAAAATGAATGCTCCTTTTGTTGTACTGTCATTGCTGTCATTGGAACAAGAGGAACAGAGTTCACACTTGCGTTTCTCCTTGCAACTACCCTCCCGATGCAACTCCCAAAGTCTTCTGCAGTTCCTTGTCCGCTTTTTAGCAGAGGAAGCAGCGAGTATTCTATTTGCTTATTCAACCAACATCTTTTGCCCAATTTTATCTGGGCCTTACTCATAGAAGCCAGATCCCATAAACTCATTGAATCACAGAGCCAGAGAATACCTGAGGCTGGAAGAGGCATCTGGAGATAGTTCAGTTTGTGGTCTCATTGCCTTTCACTGGACACCACTGAGAAGAGTCTGGCTCTGTCCTCTTTGCACCCTTCCATCTGGTATTGGTACACACTGATACTTCCATCATCTAAGTCATTAATGAACCTGTTATACAGAATTGGACTCATCAACCAGGCCCTGGGGAATATCAAGTAATACTCAAGGAATATCACATGCTTTTGCATGTATAGCCATTCTACATAATTTTTCACATGCTCAAAAATACTTGAGTCACCTAAAAAGTTCTACAAAAGTGGACAGAAATAACACAGTAAGAATACTAGTGGAGAGAAACAAGGAGATGTATTTTATCCAGCTCTTCTTAGAAAGCCTGAAAGCCTGCTTTATCACCACCATTAATAATAAAAAAAATATGGACTAAAATATTATTTATTCATAATGAGAGCTTATTTGGTTTATCCTTCAGTTGATTCTGTGACAGTAGACCTTCCACCTTGAGCCACAAAAGAGGTTTCTGTACGTTCGTAACAATCCATGGCAGCTAGTTCCCTTCAAAGGATTCAAGCACTATCTATAGATGTAAACATTTAAGTTCTCCCACGTAATGACATAAAATATGAAAACCCTCCACTGTTCTACAATTGTTGGGTCATGTTAATGATGATGCTTTTTTTCCTAGCTGAAATGACAGGACATCTGTCCTTCACAATCATTTGGGAAAACAAAATATAGCATTTCAGTTTGAGACACTTAAGGCATTGTGTTCCGCTACCAAAGATGTTCTTTTGAAATTCTGAAGAGGGCAATGATGACAGCAATTACAGATTTTATTTTACAATGCTAACTTTATACTTTGGTGTCTTCTTTTAGTAAAATAATGGGTTTGATTGTTTGATAAATCTTAAAATACTTTACGGTTGATGCTGATTCTGAATACTAAGGCAGCTGCGAGCAGCAAACAAAAATTAGAGGTGAAAACTAGCGGTTTTCTTTCCTGGGTGTAGCAACATTTTATTATATGTGCAGATAAAAGGAGTTAAGAAATTACCTTTCAGATGGGTACCTTCATTTTCCAGCTGCCCAGATCTGACCAAAACTGCCATCGATTGGCATCATGCCTATCTATGGTATATATATTATAGTATTGAATAACATCATATACGACACTTCGCAAAAACACCAAAAAGATCACTTCCCATACTCAACAAAACAGTTCTTAATACTAGTTCAAACCATTTAGCTTGTATTCCAAAATACTAATTTTTTTTTAAGATCTACTACTAGCAAAAAATATTTCTCCCGGACAATAATAAGAAATACCTTTCTAAAAGGAACCAGAAATGAGAACAGCCTTTGTTCGCAATTTCTAAGATAGCGCTGCAAAAGCACTACACTGCAGGATGCTTACATTAGTATTAGGCAGAGAGAAAAGCAATCAAAGAAATCACATTTTCCAACTTTCATAGAATCCTTCTTCCTCACAAAATGAGGGAATATTACAGATCGCTGCCCTGAAATACGCTGAGCTTCCAAGTAAAGCTGGAAATTCAGGATCTTACAGGAGGCTCTCGCCTGGTTTCATACAATCCAGTATTGTTCATGTTCCTAACCTCACCTGGTAGTACTGACCCCTATCAACTCACTCTCATTGGGAGAGGAAAAAATCCAGGCAATAATTCTTCAGCACTAAGCACAGCTCTAGTGATTTAAATATTACACAGGTGTCCAAAACAAGCTGCCTATTTTCTAAAGTAAAGGTCGGGGTTCTTGGGTAATAATATGAAATAGAAGAATATTGGGAAAAAAGATATTCTTTGCAGGGAAAGTGTAATGTGGGTTAGCACCATATACTTTTTCTGACCTCCTAGGTAGGTTAGAGAAAAAAAATCTGACCAGCGTGATAACATGCATCAGATCTTCCCATGTGTCAAAAAGAAGACTACGATTAACATTTTAAAAACCTCTTGACATGATCCAACGCTACTAAAACCAAATCCTCACTTCTAATCAGTACTTTTCTTACAGCAGGTAAAATAAATTGACTCAGGGGAAAAAAAAAAAAAGAAAAAAAAAATAAAAGGTGGGGGTAGTTGAAGATAGAGTGAAGAAAAGTTATCAAATAAATCCACATCCCCAGACAAAACCACGTAAACCACTTCACAAAACTGGAGGAAACAAATGGCTATTAATATCCCAGGGAGAAGTAGCTGGAGAAGCATGTATTTCTGCAGAACTGGTAGGAGTCATTCTATGGTGGGTCAGGGCTTTTTTGTGAAACTTTTACGGGATAAATTATAGTCTTAAAAAATTTTAATTTTTACAACTGATATAAATGAAATTAAACTTCGTAACTGAGATCAACTGCGGGATTGAAGCACCAGAGACCACATACGAAAAGTTATCTAATTAAATACCCAGAATACTTCCAGCTATGAAGAAGACACACAGTGAAAAGAAATTAAATTCAAAGTGTCATATGGCAAATCATGTTTTAAAGTGTTGTTAAAACAGGTCCCAAACACACAAGAAAGAGTACCATCAATCTTAAATCAAAGTGTAACACTTAGACCCGCTTGTTCATTGGATTCACTAACCTCTCTTGAAAGGAGAGGGTCACTAAGTACAAGGTATTATTCACTCACAAAAAAACCAAAGTTTGGAAATGTGAAGGAAGTCAGTTGAGTGATCTGGTTTTTGTTTGTTTTTTTTTTTACACCTGGGGATCAGAGCCATGGGAGATTAAAGGGTGTGCCTAACATTACAGAGTGAAGCATGGAAAGCGTAACACCAAGCTGCAATCTGGTGAACAGCATTTTAAGGATGTTCTGTGATTACCAACATATTAAAACCATGGAGATCAAAATGCCTGAAGATTACAGACAACAAAAGCCGCCAAACTTAAGCTACTGTAAAAATTGCATAAAAATATAAATATAGAGGTATCAGTGATGCTTTCAGTAAAATACAACTGACCAGACCTCAGCAAAGGGTAGGTGGTACCCCACTTAAAAGCTAGATGAACAGGAATTAACATTAGATAGAGAAAACACATTGAACCCTATGTAATATGAAAGCAAACCTACCAAGATTTATTATTTAGAAAGGGAATTAATCCAAAAGCATCCATTAAGCATGAAGAAAAACAATGCACATAAGATCAATATCAGCTAAGGCCAGAATCTGACACCCGAATGAACTAACACCAGCTACCGCAACAAATGAAATACTTCAAGGCTGTGACAGCTACCAGCCCTCCACGCTGAAATGTACCAGTCGGGTATCTCACAGCTGGAATTACAAATATATATATTTGTCCCTGCTGTCATCTTGAACACACATTCTCAGTCCTGAATTTCGCTTTGAGCAAAACAATCAACATTTTTGGTACCTCCTCCTCCTCTTCTTTCTCTCCTCAAAGTCACCCTACCAGGCTGGAAACACTCTACAGCGAGAGTGGGTGAGTCAGCGTGTGTAATCGACTCCGACTCCGCGCGGTTGCAGAAGAGCAGCATGCAACATGAAGTTTCTTTGCCAGTGGCATCGTACTGATGGCTTTAGCTCTCATTTGGTATTCATTTTTCACAACACCTGCACCCCCGATGTGATGGCAAGTTAACTGCCCGTGCTTCTTTTTAAACGCAGCCTTCAGTCAAACTGTTGGCTGAAGCAGTGTCTTCATGCTCAGTGGCGACAAAAGGCAGAAGCCTTCCATCAAAGCTTCTGATCTAATCTTGAAACAACCGAGAAACAGATACATCCAGCAGAGGCTATTCACATCAGTCCTCTCTGTTTCCACAGATATTTCCCCTTACAAATTAATCATGCGAGCACTTTCTTTTCTCTGTTTTGTAAACTGAAGTCAGCGGGTTAAGAAGTATACTTGGTGTCCCTTGTGCTGCCTTTGATAGGTTCCTGCTACAAAATTTCCTGACTATCCTCATCCACATTCTGCAAAGCTTAATCTTTATTAAGCTTTATTAATATTTATTAATATTTATCTTTATTAATCTTTATTAATAAAGAATAACCCAAGACACGAGTGCACAACGCACAGCTCAGCACAGTACTAGGTAGCACACAAGAAACCCTCAGAAATCCTAAAACCTTAGCTAGGGAGTGACACAGCAGTGTAATGTGGCTAAAGAGGTGTGTGGCTTATCAATCAAGGGCCACTTAACAACAGAAATACTCTGGATCTTGTTTAAAACGGATTTCCTACCTCAAATAACTACACAGTGAGCACATCTTCTCTTTTCAGCAGCTAACTGCATTTAATAAAATAAACCAGAAGAAGTCCTTGTCCTATTTCTCATTACATATAACGTATGATTCTCTAATTATTAAATGACTAGAATAAAAAACAAAAAAGCTATGTTGCAGAGAAGCAGCAGTAGATAGCACCGACCATCTCTCACACGCAGGAGCATCTTCTACCAGAGGAGGAAGCCACAGCTTTGGGAAAAGGGAGCAAACACTAGCTATGTGTAGGAAGTTCTCACCTGTTAATTACAACAAATTTGGATGGAGGTCAGTCAACGGCCATCACAAATAGTCCTTATTATCAGTTAGAATCACGCTGGCCTGATTTAAGTGGGCTTAAGTATTAACCTCCTGAACTACAAAATACTGCCAATGGAGAAAATTGAACTACACCCTTTTGTGGAAGAAAAGGTATATCCCAAATTGAAATCCTCTCCTGCAAAACACTCTGTTTTTCATTCACGCTCAACAATTTTTGGTAACTTTCCCAATAAATTCAACTTTTAAAAAAGAAAGTAGAATGTCAAAGGAACCCTGCTATATTGCTGAACAAATAAATTCCAGATTTTAAGTGCCATAAATAAGTGAACTTACTTTTATTTATTGTTATTTATTAAAAACCTACTAGCATAAATCTTCTGATTTAAAAAAAAAGATTCTGTATTAATTTTCCAAACCACTAGTTTTATTCATCCTTTAACTCCCTAGCTGTAATTATGCTTTGCATCACCTTCAAAGAAAGATATTAGCTTTTTTTATTCCATTAATACATTCATTACTTTCATTATCTAGCACAACAATGGCTTAATAGATAAAAACTTTCTTCAACATTATTTAAATACAGTCATACCTTAAGCTGTCTTTGATGTTCTTCTCTAAAGTAACGCCTCAACAGTACCCTTATTAAATGATAAATGACAGCTTCAGATATCATGAAGCTGAGGACTACATTTAATTTTTAAACAAAATCCTACGTGTGCTGTAAACTAGAGATCTAATGCTGAAAATATACTAGACAGATCGTTTTCCTTCTCTTCAAACTAGCTCCAGAGGTCTAGAAAAAGATAAAGGCCATGTCTAAACCACCATGCAGAGCTATTTATAGCAGTAGCATGCACGGCTGTCATAAAATTAAAGCAGCAGGAAGCACAGTAACTGCAAGGCAGCTCATGCAAAGCCAGGACTTATTAGAAGAGCTTCAGTGCCAGACAAATGCAGCCTTTCAGATCCCAGGTGATCAGTAGTGCTTTGTGCTAACAGTTATGGTCAGCATGAGGTCAAAAATCTTTACAGCATCTCTACCAAAAAATAACTCCTTCACTGCCTACATTTAATTTCCCTACCACACAATGTTTTGCCATGCAGAACAACATTCTACTCAGCTAGAATCTCAATTAATCAGTTCCTTTTGGGTTTTTTCTCTGGTCACTGCAGGTATTTGTTTTAACTTGGCTTCCTCACCAAACTGCAGAAGCATAATCACATAAAATGAAGCACGCACGTTTAATTTCAGAAACACATATTCCTGTATTCTCCCATGCATGTTGCACAATACAGCCTTGAACTTGGTGAAAGTCTGCATGTGCTTTATCTTGAAAAAAAAGTTTTGAAACATGACTTAAAAAGTGTTCTTCCTCCTTTTGAGTAAATGCATTCTTTCACCGGTGCTTCTTTCACACTGCAGTTTTTATTTATGAATGTAAAGTATGTTCTTTAAATAATGAGCCGTCATGTCATATCTTGGCAAATCGTTCCAGGTAGGTGTGATCAAAAGAGGTTTTCAAGAGTTACTGTCTCAGAAATTCACACAATTTGTCTGACTTTACCTTCCACGTTTGTTTTCTTCTCAAGCGCTCTCTAATGACTTATTGTTAACTTACACAGTAAAAACATTCCAACTGATCCCTCAGATCCAACTTACTTTATCCTCGTTCCGTGTTACTTTGAAAGCGAACTTCTTGCTTCTAATGTGATAACTTGAACTCCCGCTGAACAGAAACTATTACAGAGTTGGCATGAAACAGAATGGCATAATTTAGTCTTCAGACAGGCTATCACAAATTCCACAGCTCTTTGAAATGTAAAAATACAATTAAGATCAAACACACATATCACAAGATCAGCCTTTTCAACCTAACCAAGTAAATTGTGGAGGTTACTGAGTACCATAATCTGAAAGCTGTTTTCTATTTAGGTTGTCTGAGACGTACATTAGTCACTATTAACAGTGATCAAGCATAGGCACAGCAGTAATTGCTAGTGTGATACACTGACACTGGTATTGTCCGGCCTCCAGTGATGCTGACTGTAACACTGCAGGGCCCTCGGGAGTGTAAAATGTATTATTTGATCAGGTAGCACGTCCATCACCACCCAGCAGTCAGCAGCGGGTTGCGGGGTCTGCCACAGCCGATCATACAGGTGGAGCACACGTGTTGGCTGATGGAGAGAGCAGCGCACACTGTGCCTCCGTGATGATTCCAATCGGTAACTCTGGCTGGTTGTGATCAGGGACCATTAGAATCAGGCTGAAAGCTCATTTTACTTTCCCCTGCAGTACAGTAACGTTAGGCAGAATCAACTGCCCAAATGCTGGCTGTAATTTTTAACAGTTCATTCTGATGGCCGTCCCAATTTGTCTGAGCAAATTATCTACATACCTCCAAGGGAGACCTTAGAGCAGCCTTCCAGGATCTGAAGGGAGCTCCAGGAGAGCAGGAGAGGGACTTTTTGTCAGGGAGTGGAGTCACGGGACAAAGGGTAACGGTTTTAAACCAAAAGAGGGGAGATTCGGGTTAGACGCTAGGAAAATTCTTTCCTGAGAGGGTGGTAAGACATTGGAAAAGGTTGCCCAGAGAAGCTGTGTTTCCCCCATCCCTGGAGGTGTCTAAAGCCAGGCTGGATAGGACTTTGAGCAACCTGCTTGAGTGGGAGGTGTCCCTATACAACCACCATACACTAAAAAAAAAAAAAAAAAAAAGAAAAAAGAAAACAAAACACAAAATTGAGGAAAAAGAAAATGATTATAACAAGTAATTGAGAAAGGAAGCCTAGCTCTGAAGTAATTGAGCATTATGCCAGAGAGACAGGATACCGCTCTCCACAGCCTCGCAACGTTTCCCTACACAAACACCAAGAGCCACTATTATTTCTAACCCTTGGGAGTGCAGAAGACTTGTTTAATGTTCTAATAAGGAAAGTGTTCATGCTGTGGAACTCAAAAAAATAAAATTGGTGATAAAGTCACAGATTCATTCTGGTCATACTTATTAAGAAAGTGAAATATTTCTACCATATTCTATGTTATAATTTTAGAACCAATATCACATAGAGAACAACACTTATTAAAACCCCTAACAGGTACTGTGAACTTTAGCTTTCAACTCTATGAATAACGGGTGAGCTCAGAGGCAGACACTAATCAACTGTACTCGGGAAAACTACAGTCATACTATACTGCACACTGGAGCGTTTTAGTCAGAAACAGTTTTATGATTCTAATCCCATTCTCTGGAAGGCATTAAGACCATTAGTAGCCAATTTTATTACTAGTTTTTTGTAAGTATTATTACAATATCTCAAATAATAAAGCATAGCTGTCTACTATGCTATAATTAACACAGTATCAAACTGATTAGAATCATAATGCTGTGGCAGCACATGGGTTCATTAGTTTCCCGAGGAGACGATTAAGGACTCACAGAAAGTATTCGTTTTCAGTGAAGCTCGTTATCTAGAAGATTTACAAATCCACATACTTACAAATAAATTCATCCATTCTAAAGAGGATCCCAACTGCCTTGGAAAAGATAGCTTTAGGGACTGACTTCTAGGGTACCTACTGAATCCATCCCTTCTTTCTGATGCTTCCTTTGAAATCTTGTTTGTTCCTCCTAGCATAAGATTTTCTCACTTAGTTTACCCAAAGTGTCTGTAACAACAGTAGCAAGTATATCTTGCTGCAGAAAATTAACTTTTTTTGCTCTTCATTTTTATCTAATAAACTCTCTCCTGCTCAGTGTGAACATATTTGATTAATGTAGTAGTAAACATCTAAAAAGTGAAAGCTCCCTTGTATATGACGGACACTAACTTGCCATCTTAAGCATAAGAAAACCCTCATCTAGCAAAGCAACCACTCATTCATCATGCCCATCACAGTGTCACTTCTGAACAAATCAGACTCAACATTTCCACTATCACACTCCCACCGTGTTTTCCTCAAGGCTAAGAAGTTATTAAATTGCATCAACATTTTCATCCATGTTCTGACTAAAATAATTCAACTGTGCAGGGTCACAAATTCCATCAAAGTGGGAAGAAATTTCATATCCAATTGTTTAAAATGGAACCTATGATGATAAGTCATTGAACATTTTATGCTTATGCCTCCACTTTACAGAAGTATCATCTAGTACCTATGTTGGTGGTTTTGGCATATCACTAGCTACATCTACAGTGTGCTGGCCCTTCAAACACTGCTTTCAGGAAACAAGTTTGGCTTCATAGCACTTAAAACCAATATGAATGTCTCTTCACTGAAAAAAAAAAAAAAAAGAAGAAGAGACAGTGTTAAAGAGAGAATTCTTTTTTGAATTTAGGATATTTATCTTGCATTGTATTGTTTTCCATGGAAATATCCTCTCTTAATTAAAACTTGTATGGTTTTATGGAGGATAATATTCTCCCTCACAAAGGCCACGCAGGATCTGTTACTGATTCCAGCCTGACATCCAACATGCAGTCCCTCTGGACAGTCAAGACTGTGGTGTTGACGAGTTCTGAGATGCACGAAGCTTTGCTGTATCTGCAGTAACAGAACTACCAAAAAATTCTTCCTCTGGTTCTTCACCTATAGCCTCTCTCCAGTTCACACCCAATATCTTATGCCTTATGTCTATTTGGACAGCAAATGAGTAAACAACAGAAATGCAGGGCACACTTTGGACAACAGAGTATCCACACCACCAACAGTAGCATCGGAATGGGATGATCAGAAATGAACTCAGTAAGTTGTATTTCCTAGCCCCATTTAATGTTTTTGACTGTGAATTATTCTCTGTGACAGATATTTCACTTCATTAGCAGGCTTTGAATAGTAAGCAAGCAAATGCATTATTTAAACTCGACTGCAAAACGATCGTGAATTTCTCTTTCATCTCTGAAGCTTTCAGACACAAGGTAGGGGCAACCATCAGATTCAGGCAACCTCATTACTTCAAATTGTATTCTTAGGAACAAATCTGTCTTTAGAAAGGGATTACATTTACATGTAAAATCAATTATTTCAGCAAAAAGATCTGTAACAGCTTCTTTTTTAAAGAATTGCAGATTATTGGATTAATTTTGTTGTTCACTAGTATCTGCAGAACATCAGACGCCTGCAGTTCTAAAATGCTACCCTTATTTTCAGGACAGCTACTGTTTTCCCTAGGCAAACCAGAAGCATTTGTATAAAAGCTCTTGCTTAACTATTTGCCACACAGGCAGTAATACTAAAGAGTTTAAAAACTCTTAACAGACAAAAATCGACTCTTCACTTCTGCCTGAAAGGAATGATTGTACAGTAACGGTTCCAAATGTGAGACAAGTCTTTCTTTAAAACATCAAGGAGCTGATGTTCCTCTTCCATTTAATGAAATAACTGACACCCCCCCTCCCCAAAAAAAAAAAAAAAAAAAAAAAAAAAGGAGTAGAGGACCTTATTCACAGCAGTTTCTGACTGCAGATACTCACTGGCACAGACACATCAGAGCATGAGGAAACCCTCCATAAGGAAGAGGATTCCTGCCATTTGCTTACTGGTTTACTTAGGTGAAGTCACCAAGTTATCTACTGGGAATCCAACACCTACTTCGATTAAACACAAAAGCCCTAGAGGTCATTTAAATTTCATACGCAGACTTGAAAGGGACTTGGCAGTAGGCACAATCTTCAGAGGAAAAGAAGGATCAGGAAAAGGAATTTAAAACTCTTGTATAGGGTCTACATAAAATTTAAGTGAAGTACAGTTGAGCTTTTACACAGGAAGATTTCATTTTAGAATGGATTCACATGAAGACTAAAGAGTCAGTACCACTACGTGCTATGTATTACATGTGATCATGTACATATGGAGTCACTTAACCTGTTTTCCCCAACCAATCCTTGTGAGTTCACCATGAGTGAACTAGAGCATCTCCTGGTCTACACTTAAAAAATAAACAAAATACCCATCATATGGTTTTCAAATCACATTACCAAGTCCAGACTCTAATTTCCATTAAGGTCATCTAAGTAAATAATATATGTATATAAAATTATTATATTGTTCTGGGACACAGTAACAAATGTATTTTTACTAAACTTTTGTGTCATTAAATGCTATTTCCGCTATGCAACATGCAAGTTGTGCTGCTTTATTTCAAAGATCCATTGAGCTAAAGAAAAAAAAAGAAGACCTGTTACTGTTCAAACCAAAGACCAACAGACATGGCCCAACATCCTGTCTCTGACAGCAAACTCAAGGTGGAGCTTAGGGGAAAAGGGCAAAACAGGTGGATATAATGCATTTTTTCTCCTCCCTAGCTTTAGCAGTCAGCAGTTTAAAAGCTGTTCTAGCAATCTAGGAACTTGTACTGCCAAACTCGTGGCTGCTTTATGTGATGTTCGGCATAATACTTATGTGTAGGAAAACAGATTTTCATTCCTAATTAGGAATATTCTGTTTGGCCTTACATCATAAAAGTTGGGTCCTGTTTGAGTCAATTCTTGTAGATATGTAAAAGGAAATCTAAATAGACAAATAGGAAATTTAGGAGAGTTGGCAGGATAAAACATTTAAAGAAAATATTCACTGCCAAAACAGCCACTGAAAAAGCATCCTGCATTCTTACTGTTTTGCAGCTTTAAATGCTCAAAACAGTAGCAAAGACAGTAACTTCTATCAAAATTTATACATCAAAGTTCCTTCCTGTAGCCTTGACGCTATGATTTCTGTATTTCATCCGTATCACACCGTCTAATTACATAATTAGCCCTTGTAAAACAGAGGCTATTACATAATCTCAGGTGTAACACAGACATAATCATTAACATTTCTATCTGTCCTGAATAACATTTCTTATCAGCAATTACTTTTCAGGGCCTGTAGCCAAATGAGTAGAAATAATGTGAAGGCAGGCAGACAGAGATCATAAGTGTGGGTCTGATATGTGCAGCGGTTTATGCTAAAACTCAAACACTTGCTTATTTTGGAAGCCCATATTTATATTTTTCTCCAGACTTATCTAGCAGCCTGCCCTTGGGGAAGTTGCTACTGTTGTCAGAAGAAAATGGAAAAAATAGCATGATAGAGCAGCAAGTGACACTTATTTTCAAGGGTTATGTTATAAAAAATACATCTTGCTCATGAGCAGCTAAAGCACAAGGCTTGACAACTGACTATCACCACTACAATAGACTATAAATGTGATTGCACGGGTTGGTTCTGCAATATTTTAAGAGGGATGGCACCCTCAATCACTAGTGGATAGTTATACGCGTACTCGTATCATCTAGTTTAGTTTCACAGACTGGATTTTATTACAGACACCTTCTGTCACTACAGTGGATCTCTGCCAATCTAAACCACTGATCCTGCAGTAAATACCCGACTCCTGCTGCAATGCAACTGTTAGAGTGGCCCACGTTCCTATTTCCTTTCGGGCTGAAGAAAGCAGGCCACGCTGGAAGGCAGCCACATTATTTGAGCTGTAGAGATGCACATCTGTAGTTTTAATTTTTCCAGTCAGACTTATTATAGCAAAATTGAAAAGTATAAAAGTTATTAATCCAAATGCAATAAAGGCTGGGAATGTCAGTCTGGCATGGTGTCCATGGAATTTATCAGACTACTTAGAACACCAACCTATTGTATTTCAGCTTCAATATCCTATTTATTCAGGAGATATGCTGAATTCTGATAAATGAAAAATTAAAGACTTTAGTGGCAGATCATTAATTTTCTTAAAATATTCATAAATTCACATATGCAGACTCCAATCCCAAAGACTGACAAACAATTCTTAAGTTCAGAAACTGCAAGCTGTCTTACTGGTACAGAGAAGAACACATGCCTGAAAGCAATTTTACCCTGGTGTCTTACCTCCCGCTCCTTGGTAGCGCAGGCTGACCTAATTCATGTAATGCCACAGTCTCCACAGAGAAAAACAGCGTTAAGTATTGAAAGGTTCAAGAATGTATGTAAATATTTGACAGCAGCTCCAAAAATGTTTTCTTTCTGATTTTTTTTTTCTTTTTTTTAAAACATATTCCAAGCAATCACAAGAGAGGGTATTTCTTTCCGATTGCCCCTTCACTACACTCCTATTTATTTTTTTTTCCATGAGGGTTGTCTTCTATTCTCTGATTCCTCCAGAACAACTCCAAATACTTACATACAACTATTCCCTCTCAATCACTGTCTATGTATTTTTCAGATATATTTATAGTTTAGTAATTCTCAGGATTTGGGATGAAGGAGACAGTATGCTCCAAAATGACCCCAAACAGCTTCTGCAAGGAGGTGAAATGTAAAACTCATCATCTCCCCATATTTCCAACTTATCTCACCTGTCCTCTCTTCTGCTCCTGCAGTTCCCTTTCTGCCCTCTGTCAGCTTGGTGCATCCTATAATCCTGGCACTGCCAATGATGGAAGAACCCTGCGAGGTAAAGAAATCTGTAGTAACATCTATTATAGAGAAGGGGATGCACGAGGAAGATGCAGAAA
>VZRU01004147.1:89635-102983 GCA_013398155.1 Pedionomus torquatus
AAGTTTACAACGGATTAATTGTTTAAAGGGCATTTTTCTTGTTTATCAGATTCTTGTGCCTGAAGAAAATAAGGGGAAGGAAATGCCCATAAAAAAGCCAGTGTGGTGCAAATCCGGAAAGTGTTATTCCAAAAGGACCCAAAGCCAAAGAGTCTGGAAAAGAGTTGCTTAATTTGGTGCATCATTTATAATAGATCATCTATGTGTAACCTGAACTGTCGTCACACATAGCAACTAACTGCATCAAGCTTATACCATAGTACCTTCGTGGTACAAAGGATAAAAATGTTATTTGACACAGGAAAAGGAGCTGGACACCTGCCTTATCCTCCCCTCATACATTCCTTAGAAAAAGGGAGAAAGAGAAAGTGAGGAAGAAGAACATGAGGTTGCAATAAGATGTCATGGGCCAGTGACTTCTCTAGCTGCCCATTTATTTTTTTTGGTGTTTTCTTTCCTCATTTCTTCAAAAATATATGTAATACGGTTAAGGTATCTTACTTTCACAGGCTGTGCCTCAACAGCTATTAGAAATATTTTCATTATAATTTCAAAATATTTTGGCCAGTTTTCTTCAGAGTAGAAACTGACATGCCCCACTTATATAAAATAAAGCAAAAACCCAAAACCTAAAAAAGTAATATAATTAAGTGCACTGAACTACAGCCAAAAAGATGTAAAAAGTTTGAGACAATCACTGAAGATTTCCTAATGCCTAAATGTCCAAATGAACTTTGCCACTAAACAGGTTCCAGTTTCTTCCCAGGACAGTCTAATCATTTAATGTTCACAAACAGTTCACAAAATAAAATATTCCATCACAGTAATAGTAGCAAACATAGAAATGCCAAATTACTGCATGGACTACGTACCGCTCCTTTTTGTAATTACACTAAAGTTAAGGCTGCTATTTATAGGATTAGGTAAGGCTGACAGAATTTTTACTTCATTGTCTCAGAGTTTAACAACACCCAACACCACAACATGAGGTCTTGCAGTCTTATTCCACACATCCTTCTGCAATATAAGTAACTGCTACTGAATACAGCACAAAGTGCAAATTATAATTGCATCTACTCTGAGATATATACGCATTAATAACGTTGTTACTAACAAGTGCAAATGGAGAATCCGTTTCAAAGTCATTTGGATATTTTTTAAAATTCTACCAAATAACCCTAATGACGTTCAGAAAGCTCTGATCTAAGTTCAGCAACAACAGTGCATTGACGGATTTTTTTGCCCAGTGCTTATCAGTCTGGTAACAAACAAGATTAACACTTATTAAATATTTATGAGGCATGAAGAGAAAGGAATGGTGCTCACAGAGAATGTAACACTTCTTTTAAAGAACTTAACGTTCCTTGATTTCGGCAGGAGTAATTTGACAAGGCTGACAAGGTAGAAAAGCAGGTGGGCAGGAAATCTCGATTCACAGCTCCGTCAATTCATCCTCAACAACCTTGTTATGTGGCTGAATAAGTGACAGTTCAGGATATTTTAAATAAACACCCCCATTGACTGTCGAAAACTACTTTTCTCCTCTACAGCAAAATCATTAAAACTCCTGCAAAGAAGTTGTCAGATTTTTCCACCTGCTATCAGAGAGAGCAAAATGTCAAGCTCTAGCAAGTCTTGAGGCAGGTGTAAATTTTTTCCCCCCACAGCACTTACCCAGGCAGCAGCGTTAGGAGATGGCATCGTAACAGAGCAATGGCTACCCACCACTGTGTGCTGGCACTCTCCCGCACTCCAGGTGCCAGCCACCAAGGCAAGAAGCAGCACAGAACGTAGATGCTTTTGTCTCAGAAACAGAACTTTCTCCTTACTGAGCTAAATGACAGTCTCTGTTGACTGCTATTCATTTGTTGCAGGTTGGCTTTTACACGAAAAGAATGAATCAAGGCAGAAAAAACAGAATGGAAGAAAATCACTTTACCAATACAAAGACTTAACAGAGTGTAACTAACTACATTAACAGTCTCAAAACACAAGCAGCAATAATTTAACCCAAACTAGTAGCCTTCAGTCACCAGGAAATTCTCCCACTCAATGAACTACTAGGAGAAAAAAAATATAAACATAAAAAAGCCAAATATAAACAATCCAAATGCCTCACCCCAACTTCCCTCAACAACTCAAGGGAAAAAAAAATAATCTAGGATGGAATAAACTCCTCTTACTCATCAAAAAGCAGGAATGCTCAGAATTAAATCTTGCTTCTTAAAGATCTGGCTTTTACACCTCCATGTGCTTCTGTTTACTTCTCTGTAAAGTAAAGATGACTAACTATGCATACAATCTAATAAAATATCAGACAAAAGCTAAGGAATACTTCTAACTTGCTTTTAGATAATGAGAAGAAAAGCGTCAAATAGTTTTGCACAAACATATGAATAAAGAAGAGTCCGATTCAGCCTGGTTAATGGAGAGCTGCACTGTCTTGGGCAACTTATGGCAAAGACCATTTCCAAACTGGTGTGACTGCATCCAAAGCACTTGAGCAAGCCTGATCAACAGTGTCAGGATGACTCTTGCCCGTCTTGTTTCAGTGGACTGGTGCTGGTAGAGAGTTACACTGTCTGACAAGTCCTTTTTCAACACCAAGAAAGATGTAAAAAAGTGCCTTTCAGAACAGGTGTGGATGGCAGAGATGTTTTTTATCCCATTCTGTTCCCACTCACTCTTCATCTCGGGTATCAGCCAACATGTACAGATGTACAAACACATTAGAATCATAGAATTGCCAAGATTGGAAGGGACCTTTCAGATGATGAAGTCCAACCATCAACCTGATACTGACAAAACACCATCACTAAACCATGTCCTTAAGGACCACAACTACCTGTCTTTAAAATTCTGCCAGGGATTGTGACTGAACCACTTCCCTGGGTTGGCCTGTCTGATTTGCAAGAGATATCACAACAAAAGGTTGTGCAATAAAAGCCTTATTTTGTTTAAGTCTGGATGAAGCTTTGCATTAGACTTTAAAAGAAATAAGGAAAAGATAGTGTTAAAGGATCAAGCTGAGTTAGAAATTCAATTCATCCTCACCTTCAGTGGACTGAGGCACCTTATGAGTATTTTGAAAGATGTATGTTATGCTGTGTTCTGAAAGTATAACAATTCTGAATTAATTTAGGTGCTGATAAAAGATTAATACAGATTAAAAATTAATTTTCGTAAACTTTTAGTTTCATAACCTACTCGAAGAAGTTTTTTTATGAGCACGTCCTATGCACGTGCTATGGCAAGCAGAAATGGCTCATCTCTGGGAAGTGTTAGCAGTAACAGATGTTACTTCAAGTAATTTCAGTATTTCATTTAAAAGCTGATTTCTTTAATAAAATAATGGATAAATTATGGTCTCATATCCTTTACTATATTTATGGGTTTTCCAATATTTCTTTATGTCACCTGACAAATATCAGTGTCAAGTGTCATCATTCATAAAGCCAGCTTCCAGTACTGTTCATGGTTCTCCGTGGAGTTGCCTGCCTTAGTTCTATAAAATCAACTGCATACTTGAAATATTCAGAAGAGATATCAACGAAAGCAACCATTTTCACAAATAGCTCAGCGAAATTTTCTTCACTCTTTAAATGCATCATGGGGAAAAGGAAGCAAATAAAACAGCCAATGGAGAAAGAGCTGCTACAAGGCATTTACAACGATTCTTATGGAACATTCACAGCAAATCACATCTGAAAAGCTCTACAAATATTAGAAATGTTAATGCAGTGTTTATCAATGTACCTCTCAGGTGATGCATATGTTATCCCATACATGAAGCAAAAGGACAAGGAGAGACCCGAAATGTTCAATAGGAACAGTGTGAAAGAGGCAGCAGAAAGTATCTTTGGAGAAACTGAAACAGTAAGTGAGGAATTATAAAGGCCTTGGAAATCACTGCATGAATAACCATGCAGGCCAAGTATGCTTCAGGATGCTGTACTTCACCTATTGTTTTTGAAGTCAAATACATAAAAGAACCACACACAGCAAAAGACAGAAAAAGTAAATCCACAAAATACAGAACTATGTATAATCTCAGCAGAGCCCCGCTGAGCGTAGCAATACAGACAGCTCTTTTTTGATCTACTGCTAGACAAACATATTGCTTAACAAGAAAGAAAAATCATTACATATATAAAAAAGCATATTATGTATTAAACTTCATGTGTTTAAGTGATAAAACACACAAAACCTCCCTGTAAAATCCACCATCTCCTGGGACACCACTCTTTGATGAATTTTCATTCATTAAATACGTGATTACTAACACAAGCACAGCTACCGATTGAAATAGTCAACTACTGAGTTAAAACATCAGAATGAGTAGGATAGCTTTGATAAAACTTTCCATATCATTCCACATGGAAAAAAAAAACCACATTGATGACGGCAGAGAACAACATAAGTCTGTAGTAAGAGGTGGAGAATGAGCCAGAAGCTAAAAGGAATTCAGAGCAACATCAAGGGTACTGCAGTGGTGGATACCTTTCCACATTTATTTTTCTACATAAAGCAATGAAGCATTTATGTGAAGAATATCCTCTATTTTCCCCTGATTGCAGATTTAATGTAGTAATTATCAGGTGAAAATTTTATGCCTTGTGTTATGCGTAAGTTAAAATGGTAGTTATTTGCTCCTAGTATTTATAAATCACTTTCAATGGATGTTTTGCTTACTGTTAACTTAGCAGACTTCTGTTCCTAATGCAGAAAGAAGGGGAATCTAACACCTCAATTAGACATTCTATAAATATCAATAATATCCTTAGTAAATGTTATTAAGAGGCAACCAAATGTAGGACATTACAGAGATGATAACAGAATTCTTAATTTAGTTTATGTATAGACAATCAGTGCAAAAAAACTCAGTTTTCCATAACTGGTAACCCAAAAAGTCTTGTCACTTTCAAGTTTCACAAAAAACAAAAAAATAATTTTTTTTCTAACCAACCTTCACCACCTTTAGCAGGAGCCAGAAACACGTCAGTTTGCCCACATAACTTCATAAATTTACTATTAAAAAAGACAGATCACATTGGGCCTAGGAATGTTAAACAATTGCCCAAAGTATTTTCCTTCTAAAGCCTAAACCAATTACTTAGCTGCATAAAAAGTTCCAATGCAAATAACACCTGTAAAATGTCCAGAGGAGACAAGCTGAAAATAAAATAAAAGAACGATTAAAAAAAAACCCAACCCAACTGCCGTACTATTTCTAAAACCATATATATTTGGGTTTTTAATGTTTTTCTAAAAATGTAAAAATACAGTCTCATGACAGCACACAGGGGCAGCAAGAGTTCAGATCACCCAGCATGAGCACAGCTTCTTTCCAGCTTTTAAGTTTCTCTCTGAACAGAACTGCTCTAGGGAAACTCAGTGCATGCTAAGTGGATGCCAGGCCAGACTTCCCAAATAGTCTCCTGCTGCCCCGAATTATTAGTTTGGCTTTCTTCTTTTTCTGACAGTTTGTATGGTGACCATGAACCTGTAAGTATTCCGCACCAGGCTTCCTCAGACAAGCCTTGGTTACTGGAATGATGTATCACATTCAGTGCAAGTGCTGCCCAAAAGCCAGCAGCAGGAATGAAAGCAATTCCAAGAGAGGGCTGGTGCTGCTTCAAGAACAGGATGCAGCTTTCCTGAAGAGCTACAAAGGAAGTTTTTTTATCACCTTCCAGTTTTCTTCCCTTGTCATATAGACAACTTCGGAGCAAAAGTGACCAATGGTGAGAACGTGCATGAGATGGTTATTGCAGTTTCAACCCACAACCAGATACACGAGCACAAGAGAAGCTGCACACCACCACAAAATTCAGAAGGGACTGCACTGAAGAAAAAAAAAATCCAAGTAAGACATCTTCCCCTTGAATTTCCTACTTCAGATATTTTAGACTCTTTGTCAATATGAGAACAACAAAATCCTGCAGCAAACAGATGGGAAAATCTTCATAGACATTGAGTAATTATCACGCTTAAAGAAGATGGCTTGCTAGTCTGAAGGCAATGACACATACACATTCCTTACAGGATATGTATTTCAGAAATTCCTGGGAATTCATGTGTTAGTTTGTATCAAACACCAGGTTGTCAGCCAAAGTCTGCCGGAGGTGTCTTGGCTGGAATTCACTCCAGCTGAGTTTTCAGACTCAGAAATAATACAATACACTTTCATTTGGGAACTGATGGGAACAGCCACAAGCCATAACTGTGTTCAGTAACTCAGTGCTTGAAAGGAAGTGCCTATATCATTTCTTTTACAACAGTTATAACAATTTATATCACTTTGAAGGTACAAGGAACATCCTGGACTGTTCACTACCTCTTCTACCTGCTCCAAGACAAAATGCTCCTCCCCTTCCTGCCATTTAGCCATCATCTCTCTTTTTCATTTTTAATTCTAGAAGGTTCAGAAGAATAAAATTATTTTTGCTTGGTTCTCTAGAATTTAAAACCATGCACAAAAATTGTGGATTTTATCTATTTATCCATTTGCAACAACACACACATAAATAATTTGTTCTACAGATACATATTTGTTCTGTAGACACATGTAAATCTGAAAAAAAATACTTTCAGAATTGCTTAGGCTACAAAAAAAAAAAAAAAAAACCAACATGCTTTGATATTTAAAATCCAGAAAACTAAAAACATTTGATGATACCACAGGCAGCCAGAATCAATTTGGAGAACTGTTTTTGTCATGCAGACGGCTACAAAGCTAGAAGTTATGTAAATAAACAGTTTTCGAGAAGAGAAGGTAGACTATTGGCTTAATTTCATGCAAATTTTCTGTTCTATAATTCTAGGAATATGTGCAGATATTTCCAGAATTAACTGAGCCTCAGAACACCGTTTCATGGAGGCCAAGCCCCATCATACACAGCACCAAAATAACATTGATCTTTAATGCTGCAGGCTCATCTTTTTCACATCTTGTTCCACACCACAACCCTGGGAGCATGAGAAGATAAACATTAAACTGCAGCGTGCTTTCAGCTCCAAACATCTCCATTTTAGAATTGCACGCACATATGTTTAAGACACAGACTTTATTGCTGAACAATAAGTATGTATAAAATAATAAAAGAGTTACAAATGATACAAGGGGAACAGCATGGTTGTCTGTTTAAGCAGAAACCACAAAGGAAGAAGCCTAGCTATCTGATTATGTCAGAGCAGTCTCAAGTCTCAGTTTCCTCACCTGTAGAAGAGTGTAATATTAAATTACATCATGTACTTCTAACACCTCAGATGAAAAGCAAAGAAGTGAAGAATATCACTGAAGACAGCTATCCTTGACTTGGGGTTTACAAAAAGATTGTTCTATTATATTTCTTATTATACTCATCTTTTTAGAACACACATAACTGCATTGCTCTGGGCGATCTGATGTGTAGGAGTAGCACCTAGAACAGGCAGGAGGCCCGTTCTTAATGCACTTATTACATACTCAAATCTTTATTGCAGGTATAAATGTTTGCATACAACGTTCCCTGGATGTATCCAATTAATGGGTTTATTAATTTTGTTACTAATAACCGTAATGTCCAAGAGACAAGATGTTCTGCAGGTTTTGTTCTATGCAGTATAAAAAGAGAAGTGGACAGCAGATCCCCTGTCAGGAACTCACAGTAAACAAATGGCTCTGTGAAGAAAGACAGCAACAGAGCCAGGTTTCTGAAGGATTTCTACACATCCCTGTCTCCTCACTGGATAGAACTTACAACTCCCTAAGTATTTAGACTAATTCTATTTGCTGATGACATAGGCTTGCTTTGCATTGGGAAAGCAATTGTTTTCCCTATTTAGAGAGCTACAAAAATCACCCCACTTTCTCTCACCTAGCCTAAGGTAGCTCGAAGTCTCTAAATACCACGTAGTTATGGGAGTAGAACTTAGTTCAGTGCTATTTCAGAGGGGTTTCCATCTCCACCACCTTGTGGTGCAGGTAACCACAGAAGAACAGGAGTCATACCAAGAGGCAGACGAATGATTTTCAATATTTTCATAAGTGATGACATTTAGCAACCATAGGAATATTCTTTAAGAAAATTACTCATCAAGTTATATTAAAGCCAACATAAGTCAGGCTTTATTAGGTTTGCTCACAGCAGTAGCGTCAGCTATTGGTATTCTGCAAAACTGACCTTGATACAAAGTTCAGAATACTCCATTACACGTGCAGAAAGAAACCAATTCAGGTATATTACATTTTAAATGATCACACAACACAGGACTGAACTAGCTTCTTTTTCAAATAGACACATTATGACAACCTTGAAAGAAGGTAGTCACATTAATAGGCTTTTTATAATGTAATTTATGCTATTTATGTTTATATGGTGTCCTTCAAGTCTAAAAAAAAAAATATAATTCTTTGTAGTCAACAGTGAGTTGAAGTGAAAACAACAGCAGGCAAACACAACAGCAAAGTGACTGTCCTACAGGGGAAAATGGCTGTGTTCTAAGTAGGTGGCAAGAAATAGAAAAGGGAAAAAGTCCAGACTACCTTTGCTGAGATATTAGATGAACACAGATGAATAATGAAGTGACCATATGAAATACATTATGTTCATTGTGAGTTCTGAAAACCTTTTCTTTTGTCAATCCAAAACAATCAAGGAAACAATCAGAAAGTCAAGAAGGTTAACACATAATAATAAAAAAGGGTAAGTGGAAAGAGCAAAATGTTTATTTTCTTCCCTCTATAATTTTGTGTTTCAAAAGATACCAGTAATAACTGGGAAGTTGAGCTGAGACAATTTTATTCATATAATCATACAATCATCCAGGCCAGAAGGGACCTCCACAGGTCATCTAGTCCCACCTCCCCACAGTCACAGGGACACCCGCAACTGGAGCAGGTTGCCCAGGGCCTCATCCAGCCTCACCTTGAATATCTCCAGGGAAAGGGACTCAACCACCTCCCCGGGCAACCTGTTCCAGTGTTCCACCACCCTCAGAGGAAAGAACTTGTTTCTAATATCTGATACAAATCTGCTCTTCTCCAAGTAAATCCATTGCCCCTCATGCTGTCACTGCAGCCTTTGAAAACAGGGTCTCCCCAGCCTTCCTGTAGCCCCCTTCAGGTATGGAAGGCTGCAATGAGGTCTCCTCAGAGCCTCCTCTTCTCCAGGCTGAACAACCCCAGCTCCCTCAGCCTGTTCTCGTAGCAGAGGTGCTCCAGCCCCCTGAGCATTTTCATGGCCCTCCTCTGGACCCGCTCCATCAGGTCCATGTCCTTCCTCTATTGAGGGCTCCAGCCCTGCACACAGGACTCCAGGTGTGGTCTCACCAGAGCAAAGCAGCAGAATCACCTCTCTATTGTCTATTATTGCCTAGCAGCTTCTTAAGTGGAAGAGGGGATAATCAAAGTGACAGCTAAACATTGTTACTTCCTCAGGGAAAGAAAAAAGAACCCACAAAATACCACTATCAAACTACACAGGCAAATTATTAAACAGCACAGTATTATTCTTTCTCTAAGTATTCTCAGAAGGAATGACAGATGACTGCTACGAAGTTGTGCTTTCCAAGAATGAGAAGTGACCTCACAAAAGGATGTGAACTACAAGTCGAGATGGGGAGAAAACTTACTCTTTAACTCAAAGAACACAAAATCCACTGAGCCTCTGAGGTGAAACATTTAAGAGCACTAACTGTTAATTTAACTTACTTTCAATGTTCTGCACAAACCTATTTCTAACACTAATGATGCAAGTTTTAAAAAGTTCTCTTATGTTGAATTCTTCAGACATCTGCAGTAAACATCATTCGAGGCTGTGATACCGTGTTTGAGTCTCTGACTAGCAAGGCTGTAACCCCAGACCACTGTCACCTGTCCTTGCATGCTTTTCTACGACATAAGAAAGGACTCTTGAAAGTTCCTAACCAGCAGTGCACATAAAGAATACTTGCAATTACAAACAGGTAAGAAAGACCATCATTAGCATGCTTTCTTATACTACATTGTGGTGTAATTCGTCGGGACCTGACACCGAAACTAGCTCTTCGAGTCTGAACCCAAAGCTAAAGCACAAACCAGGTGCAACTAAAATACAGCATGAGGAGAAGTTCCTGTGGAGGAATCAAGAGTGACTGAATCCAAACCAGCTCTGGTTCAGATCAGCTCATTAACTCTAAAGATTTTGATGATTTACACAAACTCCTTGTGGCCTTATTTCAAAGAGCAAGAGCTTATGTAGTATCTTTGGAACTTAAGAGCTATACTGTAGAGAGTTAATACAGGGATCAGGCCCAAAATCATTAACTACTTCAAGTATTTAATATTAATATTTATTAAAAATATTTCTTACTGTCCTCTTCCTTGATCAGAACAAGATAGTCCCTAATAGAAAGTTTAGAAAAATGTGTGATTATGATATACTGACATATTCACAATAGTAATAATTTCCAAATAATTTGGGAGGTCTAAATGTATTTTGTTTCCAAAGCAAGAGAAAACTAGACATGGAATTAATTAAAGCGCTTAGCGACTGTGTTTCATTTACATTAGCTCGTATTGTGAATAACCAAACTCTTTCCGCTGAGATGGAAGAATAACTTCAAATTCCCAGGTTTTAGCTTCTAGAGAATTAAAACACTAGCAAGGAATGTTACATATTTTCTTAAAATGTTAAGATAATGTTACATACTTTCTTAAAAAGGGTCTACTACTTATCTCCTTTACACTGGCCCATTGCTAGGAACTTATTATCATGTAAGACAGAACAAACATACCGAACTCAGGAGTCTGGCTCTCTGATGGAACTACATGCAGAAATCCTGCAGAAGTCCCTGTGAATTACTCCTATCCTAAGGGAAGAAGCAGACTGCACATCATATGGAGCACCTAGGCACACACAGACCCTGCCTTTCCAGCTCACCTACACATCTGAATCAGTTGCAATGATGTGCTGTAAAATGGTACTCCACCACCAGCAAAAGGAGATATTGGAATTATCAGGGTTTTATACAAAAGGCTAGTCTCAAGTCAAAAGTGAAAGGAGCACAAAATTTGGTAAATGGAGTTTATAAATTCTTACTAACACCTCCTCCAGATACATGCTGGCTCCTTTTCATGAGAAACACTGTGCTTCTTCTTAAATTTACCTACCTTCCAGCTTCAATCATATCTCTCTTCAAAGTAATAAAAATTATGCCTGCACTAGTTAGCAATGCTATGCACCAGTTTAAGGTGCAAGCTTCTATGATTAGACTATAATAACTTGTGCCAGTTTCTCCTTGAATTATAGTTATTTCTGAAACAAGTTTTCCACATTCTTTCTGGCTACAGAAGGAGATGTAACAGTAATCTTCCTGCAATGCCATTTGTAAGCTAAATTTATGTTCCAGATTTGCATGTTAAGTGCCTTACTGGTAAAAGCAGCTCTCAAAGACAGCATGTTTATGCTTCCATTTGTGCTTAAATTTGAATGCTAAAGCAAAGCCAAGTGGAAAAAAACAAAAAAACAAACCAGTAGATTATTTTAGTTCTTTTTATCTTTAGTCAAATATGGATTGCTTATTGTAATTATTGACTAAGCCTCCTTTCTGGGTGGAAAAAATAACTATTAGCATTTGCAGGCTCTGCCTGGATACTGTTATTTTACACTTGGGTTGTCTCCTCCACAGTTTGCACTCAGGACAATGTACACTTTTGAAAACCATAACGTTTAATGCACTGACTACTGTCTCTGCAACACCCCAAAATCCTATCTAATGAACTGCATCCAGCCAGTCATACATTTTATTTGGATGATAGCTAAATATGCTTTCTGGTTGTAATGGAGAACCTCTATGTACGCTTGCTGTTTGTAAAAAGAAAGGTGTCACTATTAAAAGGGCTCATTTGTTACAAACTGAGATTTTGTCGGTGTAACTTGAAGACATATTCTAACATATATTGCCAGGTTACTCTAACGTAAGACATAATGAAGTAACTGCCTCGAGAGATATCAGTCTTGAATCATAAAATTTACATAAATATACCCATATAAACAGCAGGATTGTGCTCCGTGTCACACAAACTTCCACGTTTTGACCACAAGTCCATCATACACACTCCTGCCACAACACTTTCCTACCCTCTGCTCTTTCCAAGTCCCATGATAGTTTTAAGTTTCCCATTCTCACAGATGCATAAAGGAGCTTGAAAATGGGACCTTAGAATGTCAAATCCCAGCTATCTACAAAATTAATCTTAAAGCAGACTCTGTACTGGTAGGTTAGGGTCATGGCTGCAGAGAACCTGCCAGCTTCAGTCACCAAAGTTCCCAGGCACTAAACAAAATATGAATACCACACCTCAAAGGAACGAAGTTTTAAGTTATATTTACATTATTTATATTTAAATATTATTATATAGAATGGTTATGGTTGGAGAGGACCCTGGAATGTTGTAAGGGATCGTCCAGTTCCAACCCCCCTGCCCTGGGCAGGGACACCTCCCACCACACCAGGTTGCTCCAAGCCCCATCCAGCCTGGCCTTGAACCCCTCCAGGGATGGGGCAGCCACAGTTACTCTGGGCAACCTGGGCCAGGGTCTTATCACCCTCACAGAAAAGAATTTCTTCCTAAGATCTCATCTCAGTCTCTCATCTTCCAATTTAAAACCATTATTCCTCGTCTTATCACCACTTTCTGACAAAACTTCCCTCCCCAACTCTCCTGCGGCCGCCTTCAGGTACTACAGGGCTATTGTAAGATCTCCCCACAGCCTTCTCTGGACTGAACTACATCTCTAAAACCTGTCACTATCATATAGTTAATATATATTAGATTAAACAAACACAAAATTATACACAATAGGGCAGAGTCTGTTTCACCTTTTGCCTTACACCAGCATAAAAGTTTAGGTTTGTCTTTCATCCACCCTCTTTCAAAAGCAAGGACTTCATGATGCAGAAGCATCCTAATGGACCCTCTGTGGTGGGTCCTGGGGGGCTGTGGGCCAGGTGTTTGCTCTCCAAGCCTTCTAGAAAAAGAGCTTACTTCCAAGCAGTTTTGGGAGCTCTGGGCACACAGACTGTTGGGAAACTGTCTAAGAGTCACCTAACACCGTATAAGAATTTTCTTAGAAGTCTGGCCGTGTCATTTTTTTCTCTGAGCCATTTTTTTCTTCATCATATTCTCCCTGTGATTTGGTATCAAAATATGAACAAAGAGGCAAACATAACAACAAAATGAAACCCCAAAACTTCAGTAAAAATGGTACATGGCCGAATAATCCCTTCTTTCAGAAGGTTCTTTGCAAGAGTCATCAGGACGTGGTTAAATCTTCCCAGAGCTACCTATTGCCCCACATGCTGTGCCATAATGCTACTGAGG
>VZRU01004147.1:102991-114394 GCA_013398155.1 Pedionomus torquatus
CACCCCCATCATGTAGCATAACGCTGGGAATGTAAAAAAAAAAAAAAAAAAAAAAAAAAGGAAAAAAAGAAAAAAGTTATTACCTTCTGATTCCATGAAAAGTTGTAGCAGGCCCAGCAGCCGCCGGGGCCATGATGGGTCCCTGTGAGGAGCTGGAAAGGCCCTTGTGAGCCCAGGCCGGGCCGGGGCCACCCCGGGTGGAGTCCAGCTGGTTCCAGCCAACTAAGAGCATCAGGGGGAAGGGGCAAAGGGTGCCCGGCGCTGAGGAACGAGGGGAAAAACGTGAGGAAAAGCCCTGCCAACCCCGAGGGGAGAGCGGGAGGAGAAGCAAGAGGGATTCTGCCCGCAGCCTCCATAGAGACTTCATGTCGAGCCCCCGCTGGCACAGGTGGGTTCTGAGGGAGCTGCGGACTGTGGAGACCCCGTCCCCGTGAAAGATAAGTTCTCCTGAGGGAGCTGTGGGCTGTGGAGAACCCCCACTGGGGAGCAAACGTAGAGCAGCACCCCAAGGTGGTTTCTTGGAGGCCTCTCTTAAGTGCTTCTTGTCCAAATTGCAAACAGCCCATCACCCCTTACACATTTTTAGCTCTAAAAAAAGCAGAACAGTACAGACTGTAGGTTGATGAACGTGCTGTCACTTTTTCCTTCTTTTGTTTTCTCCTTGCTCTCTTTTGCACCTTATTCCTTCTTATTGCCCTTCCATTGCCTGATGCACTGAGTAATCATGGAATTCTCAGAGTTGGAAGGGACCCATAGAGATCCTCCAGTCCCACTCCCCTGCTAAAGCAGGGTTGCCCAGAGCACATCCCTCAGGACTGCATCCAGGAGGGGCTTGAAGGTCTCCAGAGAAGGGGACTCCACACCCTCCCTGGGCAGCCTCTGCCAGGGCTCTGACACCCTCACTACAAAGAAGTTTCTCCTCAGATTCAAATGGAGCTTCCCATGGTCCAGCTTGTGCCCGTTGACCCTCATCCTGTCCCTGGGAACCACTGAGAAGAATCCACTACGTAGAAAACTGTACAAGGGGAGTGAATGTCCGCACTAACCACTATCGAAGTTCCCTACGCTGGAGGGTCTGGCTGTATCATTAGAGGAGAAGATGTGGTTGGGTTGTTATTTTTCACTTCTATTGTCACTAATTTATAATTTTTTTAAAGTATAAAAATAATACTGTGAGTGGTGCCTCACATCTACAACTAGACCAAACTGAATTAAGCCAAGTCTTGAATTAAAGAGAGTCAAAGTTGTCAGTTTTGTCAGAGGTCGGTGAACAGATCACAATGATTACTGGCAATGAGGTTCAGTATCTTCTCTTTGCACCTCTTTGGCACATCCTCTACAGTGGGAAGATGTTTCCCTGTCTTATTACTTTGCACTCTGATTACGGTAAATTACTAAAAGGCTTCAAAGGAAGCTCTGCTCAGTTCTTCTCAGCTGGAAGATCAGAGAAAGTGAAGATGAATAAAATTGTAACAACATACAAAAAACAGTGATAAGCCAACACGCAAGGTGTTTTTCTTTAGCACTAAATAAAGCCCATGACTGTACCCAGTGGAAGAAAATTACACTTAATTTTTCCCAGTATTTTCAAGTAATCTTTTTTTCAGAAAGGAATCAAAACTGTTCAAATATTTCCATTAAACTGTTTTATATTCTGATCCTAGATTTTCATTATGTTTTGAATTCTGATCAAAACTCTATTGAGAAAACTCTCAAAGCAAAACCTGTTTTTGACACTGATTTCGATATTCCATTTTAAAAAATTAAGTTTGTTTTTTTTTTTTTTTTTTTACTTCATTATTTATTTTCTGGTTTGTTATTTTAAACCATTTCCCAACATCACTATACAGTTTGTTTGTGTAAGTAAGAAAAAATATAATCTGAAATGTGGGAAGCATTTCAAACACCTCTAAATAATTCAAATTAATACCATATTTATAAAAAAAAAAAAAATCAAAACAAAACCAAACCAGAATCTCTACCATACACATGTGATTACCAGAATGCCATAATATTAAAAAAATAAATTAAACCACCTTCCCAAAACCGTAGTAATTATAGTGGGAAATCAGATGAAATAATGAAATTATTTTTTCTGTCCTTTTTTTCTTTTTAACATCTTAATCTTTTATTCTCCCCTTAAACTTTGCATTTTTGGAAGATTTTGTTCTTCTTGACATAAATTTTTCTAATACTAAATTTTGAATATTATCACTAGATAGGAAGAAGTGGTATTTCTTTTCCTCTGATAACATTAGGAAGCTTCATTTAACACAGTCTTTTGAAAGACAAAATCTTACTTAGTATTTGCCAACTGTGAGTATGAGCCAGAATTTCTTAATAAATCCATCCCCTAATTACAGAGCTTTTGGAGTCAAGCTCCTCCACTTCCTCCTTGCTGACAGTTACAAACACAAGATGATGCAGCTGGAGGCCAAACTTCAGCTGAGACACAGCCCTGAGTTGGCCAGAGCCTTGAGAAGGGTCTACCCAGGCTTTTCTGCATAGTGTGCTCCCCGGAGTGGATGAGAGACAAATTTTACACAAATTAAACCAGCAGTTCAACCTCTTAAATGGAAAAACAGCAACTAAGTGGGACTCCTCCTATGCTGCACTGCTTCCAACAGTTGTTTCCAAGTAGCTCCCTCCCTGATGCTTGGCTGTCGGTACTCACACCCCACTGGGCAACACCAGCCTTCACCATGCAAAATTTGCAGTTCTAGTCCATCCCTTTTGCCTCTTTCATCAAGTAGTAGGTATTTTAGCTCCTATTTCTCTCCCATATAAATAATTACTGATGGATTTGCATGGAGCAAAGCATTTTGTGATGTCAGGAAGTTGGTGACCTTGCTCGTTGGGGGGTTTCTGCATGTTTTTCTTTCATTTCCTCATCTATGAGCAAACATTCCTGACACAAACTGATCACTATCAAATAATTTTTAGAAGATGAAGAAAGAGCTAAAGCCTATTAATTTACAAGCCCCTATTTCATAATTTCAGCTCTTCATCTCAAACCCACAGAGCATTAGATTTTTTCATTTTACCCATATTCAAAAAGACTATTTTTCACATATTTTCCTTTTCAGATTTTACCAGTAATGAAGGAGACATTTTGCTGGTGTGGACAAGTGCTAAAGAAGAGGTGCAGTATATTAACAAAGCTTTTGTTTCATAATTCAGATTTTGAACATTTAAAACCCCATCAGTTTGTAGAGTGAAATGACTGTTGTTAAACTCTAGATAAATACACGCATTACAGTTCTACTGCTGAATGCACTGCATGGTAGTTATCAAAGACCATTTTGCCACTTCCCTACCTCTGGAAATAGAAGATGACATTATACGTGCCAGACCAAATCAAATTTATACAATGGTGTTCTGTTAGTATAGCTACTCATCCAATGTAAATAATTAAATCCTCTGACTCAAATCCTTTGATTTAAATCCTTTTAAAAATTAAATCCTATGAAGTCAAAATAGCATGAAGCATTTCTGTTTCCTTACATCTCCTCCTACTCTAAACACTATCACTTCAAAAAATAGAACTCCAGAATAGCAAGAACAAGAGATTTTAAATTGCTCTTTAAAGACCTCCCAGTAACTTCAAGTTATTTCCTGGTTTACACGAGGACAGAGCTGTAACGATTTGAAGTATTCACTATCTTCATTGCAATATAAGCAAAGATTATGAAAGTAAGATGGTGATTGCAAGCCTCGTTTAAGCAACGTCATTGATGTGATTGCTGAATTTTTTTAGCTTTTCATCTGAGACTGTGTATTTTAATTACTATTAAATATCACATCTGCTTTTGCATTTATTTGCTTTTGATTTAATAATAGCCAGTAGAAAGTTTGTCACGTCTTTAAAGAATTACACCAATTACTCTATCCAAACAATCAATTCTCAGAACAAAAACCTGTATCAAACTAACCGGTATTTATTGAGCAACTCTTTCATCATTCACACCATCCACGTCGTTGCTGCCAAGAAAAGCAGACATTTGGCATTCTCAAAGGAAGGCAACATCCTTCATGATAAATTGTTCTTTCTTCTAATGCTACTAGTCAACCAACAGCAATTTAGATAAACTGTATTTTAAGGCAAAATCTTAAGGGAAAACCTAGCTCTAAAACAATGAAGATAAAGTACCCCAGGTAAAACACTGTGAAGCTTTCCCCAGCCCTCCACAGCCTCACATAAAGCAACAGCAAGTATTGTGGGAAAATTCTAGACTGTATCTCTAGAACAGAGCGGCAGAATTGGTTGCACGTGTAACTGAGCTAGTTTTGTAACACCCAGTTGGGGCAGTAATAACAACCTAGTTATGGCAGTGCACTGATCAGTAAGGGATCATTTACCCTACCAACACAGTACTTCTGCAGCTGTGGTGTAAGTGTACTATATGTATTCTAATGCGTTCTTACAGTTATATACCTGCATTTTACCCTGCAAATAATGAAAATATGAGTGGTGAGTGATGACAGATCCAGACTTACTTCTGAAACTTGTACAAAGGAATTTCTCAAGGGAATAATGAATTATGTTGTGTAGATGGAATTCTGATAAGTATGTAACCAAACTGTATCCATATCACCATTTTTTTTCAAGGCATGTTCAGCCCAAGTAAAATCAGGAGATAGAAGACAGAACATTACTTCAAACTTCTACTGCACTGATAATATTTTAAGAAAAGAGCCTACAGGAGAGCAGGAGAGGGACTCTTTGTCAGGAAGAGTAGTGATAGGACAAGGGGTAATGGTTTTAAAGTAGAAGAGGGGAGATTTAGATTGGATACTAGTAAAAAATTCTTTGCTGTGAGGGTGGTGAGGCACTGGAAGAGGTTGCCCAGGGAAGTTGTGGCTGCCCCATCTCTGGAGGTGTTTAAGGCCAGGCTGGATGGGGCTTGGAGCAACTGGTCTAGTGGGAGGTGTCCCTGCATATGGCAGGGGGGTTGGAACTCGATGATCTCTGAGGTCCCTTCCAACTCTAAACATTCTATGATTCTATGAAAAAGATTTAATCCCATAAGTATGCTTATGCAAGGAGAGTTGACAACATAGCTTCACTTGCTGCATGCTACTGAAATATTTATTAAACACTGGTTCCGTGCCTGTACAGCCTTCTAATGATAGCAAAATGTTTGTATCACCTATGGAACTAAGTCTATTGTGATACAAAAGTGGTGATACAGCATAAAAATTTCTGTACTGACTCTGTAGGTCTACTGTTCTAATAGATTTGATGATTTCTACAACCAAAATTACCATCATATTGAATACTGTAATGGTATTATTGCTGATAGAAAAAAAAAAAAAAACAAAAACAACAAACATTTTTTAATCTGTTCAAATACAAATGAAGATTTGTAAACATTGCTTTATTCAAGATGAGGGCTGGAAAAGTATCACTGGGAGCAGATCCTCTGGACACAGTGTTATTTTTCCTGTGGTCCCTGCAGGCTAGCCTATGAGGCTCTGCAAAGCTCTCTGGAGACACTACCAAAGACTCTTGTTACACAAACTCTCCTTCCTTTTCTTCTACCTGCAGCAAAGAGTGTTATCCATCATGCATGAATGAGGCAAGTCCAAGAAGAGCAATTAATCATCCTTACTGAAACATAGCTAAATCCATTTCTATTTGCAGATGGATTTACTTGAATGCATCCAGAAAGGCATCTCTCAATTCAGCAAAAAATGAGATGCATACAAGAAAGCCCTAATAATTGGCTTAATGGAAGACTTACATCCTCAATGTGCTAATGCTATCGTATCAATACCCCTATATTGATTTTTATTACCTCAAGATTTGGTTTTCATTGTATAGAATTTCAGTCCCGGACATGCTGGCTAAAAAATAATAATATAGATAAAAATTGATGCTTTTGTGAATGCCCTACTGCTACTAAAAGAGGAAAATCTGGAAAGGCTTCTCATTCTGAAATTTATAGCACCCATTAAGAAAGTATACTCTCTATAATTACAGCTGTGGGGGAAGAGGGTTGCTATACATCACGTTGCCAGTATATCAAATGGTGAAACCACGATAACAAGCTATTGCAGATTTAATCATGGAGGATCTTTCCTTTTCCATTTCTTTCCCCTCATATCCTGCACGTGTCACTGTTCAACGGCTCTCAGTTTTAGTGAAGATTTTATAGCGTAGAAGAAACACAGTCAAATTTCAACAAGTGGTCAAATGTACTAGAGACAAACTCGGTAAAAATATATAGTATGCATAGGTGATTTAGTGCACTGTAGACTCATTTTTTGTTGAAGATTTTACTTGCATTGGGCACTTCAGGTCTCCACTGGTGTACTGAAATGATATGACTTATTTAATGGAACAGAGGCTGAAGTCACTCACCAAGGCACAATTCAGAGCGCTGCACTTCCAACATGGACACAGGTTACTCCAGAAGTTTCTTCCCTATGCCTGCCTGGCACCTGTGTGAATACGAGCCCCAGCAAAGCTGCAGTGTAGACACATGCTCCTGGAGCCCCAGCAGGCTGTAGTAAATGAAACCTCTGTCCTTGATGCGGACAAGAGATGGGCACAAACTGGAACATAAAAAGTTCCATCTAAACATGAGGAGGAACTTCTTCACTTTGAGGGTGGCAGAGCCCTAGAAGAGGCTGCCCAGAGAGGTGGTGGAGTCTCCATCTCCAGAAACATTCATAATCTGCCTAGACAAGTTCGTGTGCAACCTGCTCTAGGAGGACCTGCTATGGCAGGGGGTTGGACCAGATGATCTCCAGAGGTCCCTTCCAACCCCACAGCGTTCTGTGATTCTGTGAAGGCTGAAAACCTATTATCTCTACTTGTCAATCTGCTCCAAGTAGCAGAAGTAGGGCGAGCTCCAGCACCTCTTCTACCTCTCTGGGAAGGTGTTTGGTCTGCAATGACTACCGATCTGGGCCAGTGCACCTGTACCTGAAGTACCTGTGAAACCAGGTAGTTTCACAACTTTTACGCTTTTTAGGTGAGGACAACTAAAGAGGGAATTTTAAAAAG
Organism: Pedionomus torquatus; assembly: GCA_013398155.1. Taxonomy (NCBI): domain Eukaryota; kingdom Metazoa; phylum Chordata; class Aves; order Charadriiformes; family Pedionomidae; genus Pedionomus; species Pedionomus torquatus. The sequence goes on from VZRU01004147.1 coordinate 110,004, forward strand.
TCAAATGGGAAACATTAGAATAGGAATAAATTGTCAGACATACAAAAAGAACAACCGAAGGAGTTATTCATTATTATATATTATTAATATTAACATCACACTGCTGAAGCTAATGAAGATGACTTTTCATTTTGCCACTTTTAATGTTTTGTGATGATGCTTTGAGGGATTGATGGTATATGATGCTGTCCAGCCCCAGCAACTGCAGGAGATAAATGTTCATCTTGGAATATTGCCTTCCCTCTCCCTTCTCCTCAGCTGCCAGACCCGACTGCACCATTGTGCAACCCTACACATCCTACAACTATATCCCATCTTTTTCCAAGTGCCCTTTGTTGTTCTTTGTGAAACTCACCGTATTATCAGATGCTGTTAGTTTACAACAAGGCATAAAGTGTTGCAGGAATAGATTTACTGGCACTGATAACATGTTAGATTTCTTTATTTTGCTGCATTGCCTTGTGAGAATGTCATTTTCCTCATAAAGCAAGAATGTCGCAGAAGTAGAGTTGAAAAAAATTAACTATCCCAGTTGCCATTCAGTTATCCACCATGACCTAACATGTTAGCAACCAGAAACAAGAAAGTGTTTACATATGAAAGGAGTCTCTGTATGTCAGAGATTGGATAACCACCACTCACAACTGTTTGGAAACCAGGAAAATAGCTCACAGGCCCATTATATATATATATGTGTGTGTGTGTGTGTGTGTGTAGGTGTACATATAAATGAAAATACTGCCCATAAGTAGTGTTAGCAAGGCAGATAAAAGATCAGACCCCTGAATCAAGCCTGAAGATTTCTTGCTATATACTGCAAGTTCTTTCTGCTAGAATATCGCTTATCCTTGTACAATAAAAGAATAACAATACTACTCAAACCACATTTAAAAAGCCATAAAGATACAAATTGCATTTTAAATGACCATTAAGAAACATTTCAGATTGCAAGATCAATTCCACAGCTGAGAAGAGGAACGAAATCCTGCCACTAGACCCATCCAAAATTGAACTATGAAATGGGCTGGAAAATACACTGCTGAACCCTTTGCCAATAGGAAAACACATTAAATCAATGAAAGAATATTTAGGTAATTAATTTTTTTTATAACCTGAGGTTAGAAAACAATGTGATTTGTCATAAACAATGAGCAGTGCATTCCAATTTTTTGATGAAATAATAAAAAGCAAAATTTTAGTGCTCCTGCCTGGATTCTTCATTTTCCTCTCTGTATCCATCCCTAAGAAATTATTCTCTCAATTTTCTGTCAATGTGAGAGGAACTTTTATCTCATATATACAGAAGAGTTGCTTTAAACTTTTGTCAATTCATACCTTTTCTACTGAACAATACCAGTTTGTAAAAAAAGTAACACATATGAGAAAAATGTGCCTATAGTTATAATTCTGCATAAGACAAATTAATTTGCAAAAGATGCATCACTGTCGTGATACTTTTGGAGTGAAACGTTTCTCACCAGGATTTTAAAATTAAAAATCTTATATTATGAACAGCTTTCAAATCCAAAAGTTTTGATATCTTATTTAGTTTAATACCTTAATGTTGGGAAAAGGTAATATTAAGGTGATATAGATAGATAGACAGATATAGATACATATACTAAAAAAAAAAAAAAAAAAAAAAAAAAACGAAAGAAAAAAAAAAAAACAAGAGAAATGTATTTCATTCCACTTTTTAAACAGGGGAAAAAATGGGGTATTTTCTATGAAACAAAAAAAGAACTTAACTTCTCCTCCTTCCTGATATAGATATGTATATTTATGCTACATCAAGTCTATATATGATGCCTTCTACTTTTAGCAAATTGGCAAGAATGTGATAAAGAAAAATGTGTACAACAACGAATTCTTGGATGTCCTATATATAGCTATGGATTATAATAAAACTCCTAAAGATTTATTTACTTTTTAATTTTTAAATTAGGTTGAAGTGGGTCAACAGATCCAAAAGATCCCAGCAGCAGACACACAAGAAGCTGGACCACCTTATCTTCACTTCCTCAGAAAGGTAGGCTAAAAGCTAACTGGGGTTTTGGTTGTGATTAATTCCTTGTTGAAGTCAAAAAGAATTGAAATCAGAATGATTAGACGTTCCAAAGGAATATAGCTGATATTATTGAAATCCAGTTCAGTTATCAGCAATTTTCCCATTCACAACAAAAGATTCAACTCTAATTTAGACAAATGTGGCCTGATTTCAGTTGGGCAGGCTTCTAGGGGAAAAAAAAAAAAAAAAGTCTGAAGTCTTGCAAAATATTTAAATATGTGCTTCATTTAAGTGATCTCATTGTCTTCATTTTGCTTACATTATGTGGCCAAAAAAATATTACTGAAGGCACGAGGGCAGCATGAACAGTAAGAAGAAATAAGACAAGAGTTAGTGCAGTTTCAAAATGTGTACCTTTGTCAGGAATACATTTTAGGCTTCATTAGCAAGAACTGGTTACACGATTATCCATCACATATGTGCACATAAATAAGCATCCTTCCTTTTCAGGATGCCTGGTCAGTTACGCCCCTCTCAGGATTCAAAAGTTGATGTTTAATGATTCAAAGGTTTTCAAATATATTTCCACCTTGCAAAACATAATAAAGGGAGTGAGCACGTGGCTTACACATCCTGTCGCTTATCTCTGGTTGTATGTTCTACACACACATCAGTCTCTGTTAGAAACGACGGCACCAAGAGTAAAAAGGGTTTATTATTTGCTGCAGTGTCTACTTTAAAGTTAGAAAAGCATTGTTCCACATGAAACATTAAAAGCTTTGGAAGACTTTAAGGAACCTGTAAAACTGTTCCAAATTAGAATATTATCATCCATCAGTAATCTCTTGAACAAATAAAATGCATTTATTACTTGTTTCATATTCATAGATGCCACTGGTTTAATTAAAATGTTTGAAAAGTACAAAGCATGTATTTTTTTCCACCACTGAGCTTGAATTAAACATGCAAATGTCTCCTAGCCATGACTTATGGTGAATAATTGACTTAAAGAGAAAAAACTTGGGCACTAATTTACATCTTATCTGGTTTTCCCTATCAAAAAATCAATAGAAGCCGGGCGGGGAACAGAATGTTAGAAGTTCCAGATTCCGAGGATTTTCTAAGTTCGCATAATAAATGTGACAACCCTCCCACAGCATTCCTTTTATCACGTTAGTTCCACAAAACAGTTTATCTGAGTGCATTGTTCACATAGAAAAAATTGTCATTTATTTATAATTGCCTAATCAACTGAAACTTAATTGCATTATGCTGTAAGGACCTTTGATGAAGCTTAAGAAATCTGCATAAAGATTAATAATTTGAAGCCCTAATTAATAAGAATTAAAAAAAAAAACCTTCAAAAAGGAATGTAAAAGCCGGGTTTGATTTGCTTTGTACAAAGTATAAGGTACACTTTCATCACCTCTTCCCTTTTCTGTATGTGTGTTCTTCAGTGAAAAGCAGTAAGCACGGAGGCTGTATTAGAAGGAGGAGTTTAATGGCATCCAATAAAGCATAAGCGTCTGTTCTGACATTTAAATTTGCAGTAGCTAAAACCATAATCTGACAGTTAATTTTCCAAATAAAACGCTTTGTAATTTGAAATCACTCTGACACAGAGAACTCCTTGATACAATCAAAGATTTCACTACTAAGGTGTTATTTGCAAAAATACTCCTGCAAAGATGCTGCTAGCATGGATTGAATTGTCAATCTTTTGAAGTCAACGGCGTCACGAGAACATAAAGCGGAAAACAAAAGAGAAATGAAATCACACGCAGCGGCGCAGAACGAGAGATAACACTGGGTGAAATCAGCATTATCTGCCTCGGATCTGGTTCTATCCAGAACCGTGCACACAGGGGGAAAAAAACCCACAAGTCCCAAAGCTAGAAGAGATATTTGGGCCTGTGAAGACATGGCAAGCATCAAAATTGTGTGGCTATAATGCTCTCTGGCCTTCTGCACTGCTGCACCCAAAGTGCCAAACAGAAATCAAGCTGTGCATGTTGCCAAAGCCTAGGAGGTCATTCGGGCAGATTGGTACCTCAGTAACTCTTCCCTTTCTCCTTCTCCTCCTACCCCCACATTTGGGGGAAATTAAAACATCAAAAAGTGTAAGGTTTTCTACAGCTCTGACTGGAAGCTGGCGAATCCACTCACCTGCAAATATACCCTTTGAAGTAAAGGAGTACATATAAGGAAATTTTTCATCATTAGTTTTGAGGGATTCCTAAACTCATTAAAACACACGGGGCGGAAAAAGTAACTCCAGCATCTGATTTTCTACGTGATTTCTACATAAAATGTGTTTTCTGTAGAAATTATATTTTAATATAATTTAATAAATAATAAAACTGAATATTTAATATAATTTAAT
>VZRU01004147.1:114451-142919 GCA_013398155.1 Pedionomus torquatus
AAAACTGGATATTTAATATAATTTAATAATTATTAATTTGTATATTTTTGACTCCTGGTCATCATTTGGGAATTTACAACACTGAGCACAGCCAGCAGGGTGTAGATTAATTTACATCCCCTATGTGGCCTAGCATCTGAAAGCTCTCATGTGCCACTTGCTCTATAAACTCAAAAGAAAGGGATAGTTCCATCTTTTCTATTTCAAGACCCTGCACGCTGTGAACTCGGCAAGAGACAAACTGCAAACACTGTCAAACAGAAGAAGCAGCAAATAGGTCAGCACAGCAGCGCAGAGCCCTGTTGTTTGGAAGCATAATGGGAAGCAAAGTTGGGAAAAGTATCAGAAGGCAGAAAATGAGGCAGTGAGATAAAGGCTGCTCAGAAATACAGCATTAAATAGGAGACCCAGCAGAAGATGCTTGATTTGGGGCATGGGGAATCAAAAAGAGAGGTAAGGGAAGCTGATAACTTCTGTTGGAGTAGAGAGAAGGGGATGAGAAGAAGGAGGAGAACTGCAAGTGTTCAAGGCCAGGCTGGATGGGTCTTTGGACAGCCTGGTCTGGTGGGAGGTGTCGCTGCCCAGGACAGGGGGGTTGGAGCTCAATAATCTTTAAGGTTCCTTCCAACTCTAACCATTCTATGGTTCTATGATGAGAAGGAGAAACACAGGGGATGGATAATAATGAAAAAAAGGGACTGCAGGAAAAAGGGTATGTGCATCATATGCCATACCTCCAGCTAGAGTAGGTTAGCATAATTTTATTGAAATCAGTAGAGCTAAGCCTATTTACAGAAAATAAAGCAATAAAACTTATTTAATCCGTGAAAATCACTTCTATTATTGTATTATTTTTTTCTGGGGTAGATTTGGACTTTTAAACAATCCCACCAAACTATGTCTAAAAGTAATGCTTTCAATGTAAAAAAAAAATATTCCAAAATAACAAAAAAAAAAACCCTGAAAAAAATTATCTGGCAGTATTTTAAAAAGCACCTTTATCTATAATAAGATAAGGAAAAGAGAGATTTACTTGGAATTTATTCGTGGTCTCCTCCACAATATAGCTTATATATGTGCAGTACAAACCTTACTGTTTAAACTGACTGTAACCCTTTAAATTAAAGGAGAATAACACGGTAATTTCATATAGCATTGAAAATGTCAAAATAATTTGAAGAGATCAACCGAGCATAAATTCTGCTAAGTCAATTCATGCCAATCAACTAACAGGTCTGCAGGATATAAGAAAACACAAAGAACTTGAACTGCAAATGATGGGGAACAAAAATATAAAACAAGATACTATGATCTAAACGCAACTGATTAAAATGAAAGAGGATTTTCACCTGCCTGATTATTGTTCATTACCATCAAAGATCACGGCCAAGTTTTAATCAACCAAAAATGAGTGGCAACCACAAATGAAGACAGAAAGGCAGTAGGACCAAGCACTATTCCAAATATTTAGGATCGAAATCTCAATTTTCATATTTATAAACTTACACATTTAGATAGGGTATATTTAAAAAGCCACACCACAGTATGATTATAGTGTACATAAAAATGTAGCCCAACATTTAATTCACAGCTCTAATCTTTTACCATTTTCCAGAATCCAGTATCAAGCTCCTCAACAAATCTGCACAACACTTAACGTTTACAGGTGGGATCTTTTATATCAATTATGCCCTCGGACCACATCTTTTCACATTCTTCCCTTAAGTGCACTTACCATATTGTCTGTCTCTTCAAAGACTCCTGTATCCTCATCCCCTGAAACCATTGAAACCAGTACACACTGGCAAAATTTGCCTTTCACTATCTGAAAAATACTCTATCTCATTGCAAAATACCAAACCGAGGGTTGGATTTTCAAGGTCTGGCTGGTGGTATTGCTTTGTTTATACATAAATTATCTCAAATCCTTCAGGGTTATGTGAAACAAAATTAATTGAACTCTGCATGAAAGAGTCATTGCAAAAGGTATTGCTGAAAAAAAATCTGCCTTAACATGGCTGCTTTTGTTCTGAAAAACTGAACTCAAACAAAAATAAGTGGAGTAAATAGAGCAGGGTCACAATTTATTGCTTGATTTCCTTGACACTGCCAGTTCTGAAAGACTGAACCAATACTTGTTCCTCCTGGCTGAAAAGGCACAGGCCATTCTCCAACCATTAAGTCCAGTTTCTAGTTCACAAATATAGTACAGCTCAAATAGCAGCGCAGAAATATCTCCTGTATTTTCCATACCTGAAAATGTTCACTTCCTTTTATTAAAAGACTATCTCATAGAGCAGAATTCCAATGAAAAGCTGTTTTCCCATCAGTCTCTGACTCATCAGTACTCACCGCCAACACAATTTCCTTGGCAAATAATAACTCGAGGTCAGGTTTTTTTTTTTGTTCCCTTGTGTGATAATACCATTTTACTATAATATTCACAAAAATACAAATTCAATTATCCAATCTAGAGAACCAGACTAAAACAGTTATCCAATAAATAACAAGTTGCACATCTGTTGTTGAATTTTAAAGGGCTACTATAAATGTAGAAACTAATATTTTCATGTCCATAAGTATATATCTAAATGTATCTTCAGGGAGCTTTGTTTCTGTAAGGAAATTCACGTCTTGAATCACGGAGTCTTGCAGCTCTGTAAATTAACAAAACACATTACTTCTGGGTGCTAAAAGAGTGTGACAGGGAGGAAAAATAAGCTGCCAATCAACTAACCATCTACCTGCAGAGATAATGGAAGTCAGAGGACATATTAAAAAAGAAACATATGTAGAATAACTTATATATATAAAATATACTAATGTATTGTTCCAACTCCAGCTCTCTCAGGCAGAGTGATAAGCTTCCTGGTCCTTCCAAAATGCAATTTTTTTACAAAATACCAAGAATAAAACAGGAGGTGGAAGGGAGAATGGTGCTTTGGATCACTGGAAAAAAAAATACTGCAACTGCCTACGTGCTTTTCTACACTTTCGAAAGATGTAACAAAGAAACAAGTATCTCCCCTTCCAGTCCCTGCAGTTCTAGAGTGTAATACCTTTCCCATGCATTTGTGGGTGGTTGCTGCAGTTTAGCACACTTTAGAAGGAGCTGGGCTGTATATTTGGCTCACTCGTGCTATTACGGTACATTGAGGGAGAGAAGGCTGAAGAGGAGTCATTCCCAGCTCATTTCACATTCAATGGTTCGTTCCCAATGAGATCGAGAGTCACTGGCACATCCCACCCATTAAGAATTTGAATGTAGAAACTGTGTTAATACGTAAAATGAAATACGACACTAGTTCACATCCAGGGTAAGAAATAGAAGACTCAGAAACTTTTCAGTGAGCCAACAGAGAGAGAGAGGAGTGGCTTATCCTTTGCTGAAAGGAGTTCAGAGTTAGTCTTTCAAGCACGAGAAATTATACCGGGGCCAAGCAAAGAGATATTTGCATCTCTAAGTAAAACCACACATTAATTTGGAGTTACGGTCAGCCATCTTTTAGAGAAGGTGTACGTAGATTACATTCTTTGGGGGAAAGAAGTTAAATCGTCTGGAGACCAGAAGACTTCAGAGGAAAAAGCATCTGCAAAAAGTTAAATGTTACACCAAGAAAAGTGTACTCTGATGAAAACCAGTCAAAGGGGAGTTTTGTTAAATAGGATGCCACCAAAGGCATCTTCTCTGTCTGCCACCGTGTTGGAAGATCACAGTTAGCTGAAGGAACAGGAGAGCATTCTGTTTTATAAATAATTTAAGTACATTTTTCTTTCGACTCTTTTGCCCGTCTGTTATCGAATTTCAATACAGCGTGTTGTCAGTTTACAGCGTTATTAATTCTATCTGTGCATTATTTTACCCTGGCGGGAGTTTAAATCATCTAACGTGAGTGGATAGCCACAAGGTATTCTCACCAAAAGGCCTGGCAGAGGTAGGATAAGGAAACACTACGCAAGATGAGATTCTTTTTATATGCTTCATATGGTTTGGAGTCTAACTGAACGTGGGATTTAATACTGACTGAGTTACAGGAGGCATAGCAGACGCTTTAGGCAAAATAATTTAGAAACACATCTACTTAAAAGAGGAAGTTGCAATAAAACATTTCCACACCATTAACTGTAGGTTGTGCACATATTATATAAAGCATCCACGATGAAGAAATGCTTGCTATAATAAAACTGCAGCTTCCAGATTGCAGCCAGGAAGCACTGACAGACTGTAGGACTCTTGAAACCGAACACGCTCCAAAGCTGTGTTTCAAATTCCTAAAGCTGAATTTAAGATGGTTTTGAGGCAGCAGAAATTACTCCGCAGTAAAACTAACGGTGCATGCCCGTTTTGTACACGAGGGAGGGAAGAAGGCACCGTAGCGGGGCTAGAGTGACTCACGGCCCAAAGAGGGAGACTACAGGAGATACAATCTGTTAATGAGCCTCTCCTGAGAGAGGGGGAAGCTCTCTGAGAGGCAGATGGCATTTTCCTGAAGAATAGGAAGAACTTTGCAAGCTCTGTGTCCTTATTTTGAAATTTGCCCGAGTTCAAAATTATTTAACTGCATAAACAACTGTCAAATGTTTGGAACTTACAGCAGAGTATTTGCAAGTGCTGTGTTGATGCCAGTGACGGGGAAGCGGAGCCTCTGATAGCTTAGGAATGGCCGTGTCAAGGGTTTTAACAATGTCTGCAGATCAGGGCTTGTCAAATTAAATTCCAGGCAACTCAAAGAATAAAGTCTACTGCAAGAAATGATACCTTGAGCTAATTGTAATCTACTGCAAAACGTTCCTGAGACACTCTTCACCCTTTCAGATGGGGAAAATAAAAATCAATTCAAAAAACCCTGGAACTAAACCTTATGTAAGTGCACCACCCTTTTTGAGTGATTGATCCATTTTGCCAACAATATTTAGAAGTGCATTTCAGAAAACAGCACTGATGCAAAGGGGAAGAGAGAAAGAGTAAACAAAGCATCTGCAATTAATTTCCTGTGGCTGATAGAGCTTCTCATCCTATATTTCTGTCTTGGTATTATTTTCATCCACAGTCCCCCAGTAACTGGAATAACAAAGAGTGTGTGAGGTGGAGATACGGAGTTGGCATAAAGGTGCACAACACAGGCAGTCCAGGATGTATTCTTCCTTTTTGGACATTTGGAGAGTTATAACTCTAGATGACATTTACAGCACTGTTTGTCTTAACTATTTAGGCTGTAATAGCACACAGACTCATCTGAGCTGTATCCACACTGGCCCATAAAAATGCCAGCTGTGACCAAAACCAAAACTGAGGGTGTTCTCTTTATTCTTAATCTGCTCTTCATTTTTAAGGAACAAGTTTCTAGGAGATTACTATCTTCATTACTTTTGTTATGACTTTAATGGTGGGGCCAGTAAATTACTTAAAACATCAAGACAATCCAAATGCTAAGAGCAGTGTATACTGAGTGCTTAAAATTTCTTTCTCTTGCAGTTTATCAGCTAATTGTTACTTCTCACTTAATGCCTGTCCAGGTAAGAAGATGATTAACTCCTTTCTCGCCATATTTTGCCAACATCCCCATTGAAAATATTCAGTTTAGAGATATAGCCCTCTGAATCTCAACGTCATAGCCAGTAATAAGCAAAATATGTGGTCCCTATAATATTTTCATCATCCTTTGAAATATTTTTGTTATTGCTCCAGACATCATTCTCCGGATAGTAATATGTTAATTACTCAGAGGCATTTGTATTTTTACTGGTGCTTTTCAAATGTTTATGAAGGGCAGTTAATTAATAGACTTTACTGAAGAAAAAGTATAGTCTTTCACCTCTTTACAAAGTAGAACATGTGGCCATGTATTTTTCTGGACAAAATATCCAACCATGTTAGATATTCTTGACAAATCCAACATTTTTTACTGGAATGGTTGCTTTGGGAGAAATAAATAGCAAGGGAAAGAGATTTCTTTTTCAGAGATAATCATTCATCCTGTTCATCTTATTCTTTCTTTTAGAGAAAAAGTAATAATATTTTTGCCTCTTTTTTAATTTTTAAATGTTGGGTGTGGTGTTGAGAAAACCTCAAGGATTAAGTTCTGACTTCACTGAAGCTGCAAGGGTTGGAAAAATTCATATCATTTTAATATCTGGGATGCTTGGTGTAATCTCTGTGATTGAAATCAACTGTCCAAATGGTGGGGTTTCTCACAAATATATCTTTTGATGCTGAAAGTCAAACAAAGGCCTTACAGTACAGTTGGGAGGCAGCAGTAGCACATTACATGGGACTGTTTCTTGAATGAGTCTGACAAAAAAAATCTAGTATGAGCAGCTGAAAAAAAAGGAATCAAAGGGACAAGAAATTAACATTTCACACTGCAGGGAGTTTCTGGTTTTGTCTACCCTAAGTCTGGCTTCTGCTTTTCAAAGTGTTAGTAGCTTAAATATCACTTTTGCTCCCCTGGTCTCTCAGTGTGGTCTTGTTTCCTCAGTTTTTTTGTTTGTTTTGTTTGTTGGTTTGGTTTTTTGTTTGTTTGTTTGGGTTTTTGTTTGTTTGTTTGGGTTTCTTGTGAGTTGCTTGTTTGTTTGTTTTTCATATGGCTAGACATTACAAAGATATAATCTATTCAAATATTTAAGTTACTACATTTATTTGTCCATTGCATGTGATTTGCAATTAGTCAGTATATTTCAATATAAGTCACAACTAAATGGCTAAGGTCTTAGGTCCAGAGTTTGTATGCTGATCTGTGCATGTCCAAAAATCAGATTCAGATGCAAACTTAAAATAGTCCAAATGAGGGGTTTAAAATCACAGGGAAAAAGAAATACCAATGTCAGAATATGGACATGAACAGGTTTGTTTACAGACCAGATAGACAAAATTTTGGAATTACAAATCACATAAAATATACGTAAATCTCTAATTTCAGAAATCTGTAGAAGAATCTCTCCTTTGGTTTCTCTTGATTAGCTCTGCACTTTCTCAGAATAAGGTGGTCAACTGAATTATTAATAAAGACCACCCCCTGAGTTACATCTCTAGCACCACACACGCTTCTGGGCAAGACAACCAGGTGACTACTGGACTATGGAGTGACCAAAGAACGGGAAGCTCGTCCCACTGTCTATAATCAACATTAAAACCAGAGAAGAGATCACTACATTTTGCAGACCATCAGGGACAGGAAAGAAATCTTCTTTGTGCTGAGCATTACGCAAACCCAAACCACCAGGACGGCTCTGCTCCAGGAGCTTATAGAGTATACCTGCTGCTAGGTTATCTGTAAAGCTAAGCAAAGCCAAATTGTATAGGAAACCAAACATCTTGCTTTTCCTTTATGGAGCTGGCACCTCTGCATGAGGCTCCAGGGCAGAGATACCTTCTTTGGAGGGATGCCTTTTGCAGTAGAGAGAGAGAGAGACTGCTGTTGCGCTCTGGAGAGATATTATACATTTCCTCAGATGCCCAGCATCCCACAGCAGTTAGTTAACATGCACTAATGGTACTTCACAGAGCAATTATTAAATTACTTTGTTCTACTGTAATGACCAATGATTAAACTTCCATAACACTGACATTACATGCTTTATTTATCGGGCTCCTATACTTATTAAATTATTGGGAGGGCGGGGAGGGATCTTAATAGAAGCAAATTTGTGCAATTATCTTTCAAGGTCAAAAACTGTCTCCCACAGCGAAAGTCGGTAAAACACATGGAAATTAGTTAAGAAGTTTTCAGTGTTTAATCTCGGCATTGTCTGCGTTGTCTTAAAGGAAAGGTTGCATTTGCATAGTTTGGTTAAACACCTCCATGCCACCTAAAGAAAAACAGACAGGGCTGGCTCAACCGGGGCTAAGGTACGGTGTAGGAACAGTGAGCTTGAAAATAAAATTACCAATTTTAATTTAATTTTTAAATTACCAATTTAAGCTGACACTGTAGAAATGATCACATCTCCGCAGCAGCATGCATGCTCCAGTAGTGTGCTACGCACACACAGAGCACATTAGGTACACACCGAGGCATGTCATATACCCATCTGAAAGGAAATCCTCCTACAGGAAATACTGCCCAGAGATGGGAGTATTTTAAAAATAACCCTAAAAATGAAATCGATTTGGCTCAGCAAATTGTTGTGAAGCTTGAAATGACAAATATATTCACAATTGTCGCTCCTACCTATAGCCCAGGGCAGACACTTACTCCAAATCCCTTGAAGGAAAAGGGAAATATAGCATCCAAAAATTTTCAGATCACATTGCAATGATCAAAACAATGCACAGGCAACAATGACTACGACTTTGCAGAATTTGCATTAAATATCTGCTTGTGGTAGTACCTCGTGACTATCTTTCAATTGGAAATTAGTTTGTGCATTAGTAATAACACCACAGGATAAACAGTGTTTCGCTGAAGTCCCCAAGTCCCAATTGATCAAAGCAACTCTGTTTCTTACGATAGAAACAGCTCCCAATGCCAAGGAACTCAGGGGACCATTATTAAACCCAGAATTTTTAAACTATGTTTATATTTTGCTGCAGTTCCATGCACTAAGATACCTTAAATTTAAAAGAAGAATATTTCAGTATGCTCTGGTAACAAAAAATAATACAAAGGGTTTGGCTTGTGGGATTTTATGCTGTTCATCTATATTCTGTAAACCTACTATGTTTTGAACCAAAAAAATCACCTCTAATACTGAAAAGATCTCATTGTTTTTCTGAAGAGGACATCCTTTCAAATGCTGTTTAAATTTTGGCAAAGTAGCTGAATGCCTAAGGATTTTATCGCTCCTTCTCCTTGCCAACAGCTGGTGCGTCAGGTGCTTCAACTCTATTCCAGTCGACATCCACTTCAAGGAAAAGGAGAAGAACTAGCCAGCCAACTCAAAATCCTCCTAGAGTGCTGATTTCTGGAAGGCATGAGGACTTCACTAGGAACTTGCAAGCACAATGGGCTTTAGCCCATTAGCCCCTTAGCAGAGAAAACAAGCGACTGTAATATTGTACGGTGAAATGGCCAAATGGAATAAATTGGAAAAAAAAGGGAAGCCAAAGTTAATTCATAGAGTCAAAGTATAAAAGGAATAGGATTTTTTTCCTGATTTTTGTGTTCTGGATGTAGCAAACAGGAGGTGAGCTGCCAGAAGCCCCATTGAGATAAAAGGAAGGGAAAAAAGGCACAGTATAAAATCAGCTGGATAGCCAAAGTAGAACTATTTAACAGTACAATTAATCCACATCATCGGTCATCATAGTGTAACCTCTCTAGAACGCTCTCAGAAACTGTGGAGCTACTGACTCTGCATGTTCATTAGGGTGTACATGCACAACTTGAAAATAACGACACAGTTAAATAGATTTTGTCTGTAATTGCAATTCCCTCTGTAGCTGGAAGACTGAGCATGGCATATTCATGGCATTTTTGAAATGGCAGGATGGTTTTTGCTCCATTAAACAATTTGACATATTTTCCACAAGCCCAAGCACTTGTTATATAGCATACAAACATAAATACCTGACAGAAAAGAAAGCTTTACAGAGGGCAAACCCAAGAAAAATAACTCCAAGATGGTGGTGGGAAACACATCCCAATTGTAAGGAGCCTTGCAGTACTCCAAAGGATTTTTAATCTGGGAAAAAAAAAAATAATCACTGATGTCATTCAACTATGTTGAGGCTTTTGACTTTTTTTGATAGGGAGGAACACTTGAAAGCCTCCTTGTTGCATCTCTTCTGTAATAAAATTAAATGCTTTTCTCCATGTTCTTGTAGGGCTGTGACTTTCTAATCTCTTCTTTGTTTCCCTGTGCCCCTTCCCAAATATTTCTTGACACTTCCATCTCTAATATCAGCATAAATTGAAAAGATTCAGGCTCCAGTAATTACAGTTTCAAGTACTCTCCAAGAGAAGCATCAAAGAGTTTGCTGAAAAAAAAAAAGTACTTTTTCCTAAAATCCCAGAAGCTCTACCGAGTTTTTCATGGTGAGACAGCGTGGTTGGTTTTGCATTGACACGTTTTTTTCCTGCACACTTTTTCTATCTCAACACGCAGGTGACCAAGCAAATATACAGGAATGAATTTTAAGTTTCAGACTTTAACATACTTGATATTTTAAATTGCAGCATGAAGGGGGGGATTCTGGAGCAATCTCCACAATGTGGCATGTTTCCATGAGCCAAATCAAGACCTAATTATACTCTCTGTTCCTGCTACCCCAGTGCTAAAAATCCAACTGCTATAATACCAAGATCTTGATACACCAGGTACCTCAAAATGACTGGGTCTGTGCAGAGGGGAGAGCAGTGGTTACACTTTACCTTGACTTCAGCAAAGCTTCCAACACAATCTCCCATGGTGTCCTAGTTGTCCAAATGAGGTGCCAGCTACAGTTTGGATGGACTACACAGTGCGTGGTACCACTCACCTCAAAGAATGGTAGACAGTGGATCAAAGTCTGCTTATAAATACTATTATTCAGGGGTCAATAGTGCTTGACAATGTTTTATACCTTCATCAGTGACCCAGACAAGGGGAGACTTGGAATTTTAACAACTTTGTGGATGACACCAAGTTGAGGGGAGTGCTGGAGGGCTTGGGCTGCCATTCAGAGGGACCTCAATAAACAGGAAAAGTGGGTTAACAGGAACCTCATGAAATCTGAGAAATGTAAAATGCAAACTTCTGCACCGTGATTTGATATAAACTATAGACTAGTTAAGTGGGTAGCAGCTATGCAGAAGAGGATCTGTGCAGGTCTAGGCTGACTATGGTCAGCAGTGTGCCCTTGGAAATGACAAAGACTAACCACACACTGGACTGCATTAGCAAAAGCACAGCCAGGACTTCGATGGAGGGTTATTGTTTCCATTTATTTGGCATTTGTGTGTGAGGCTGCATCTGGAACCCTGTATCTAATCTCAGGTGTCCTAGCGCATCATCAGCAACCTGTGGAGTCCACTGGAGCACAACTAAAATGGTTATGGGGACGGAGCATACAGTAGTTGAACAATGACAGAGAATTAACTGGTTTTGTTTAGCCTGGAGAAGGCTGAGGGAGAGATCTAATTGCAGCCTTCAACTATCTAAAGAGCAGTTAGAGGGAAGACAGAAACAGATGTTTCTCTGAGGTGTACAATGAAAGCGTTAGAAGTTACAGAAGTTGCTGCACAGGAAATTCTGGTTGGAAATGAGAAAAAAATATTGTAATAATGAGAGAGGTGCAACACTGGAACAAGTTGGTTAGAGATACTGTGGAAACTCCACCCTTGGAGATTTTCAAAGGTCAACTGGACAAGCAACCCTGAGCAAAATATTCTAACTTTGCAGTTATTCCTGCACTGTGTGGCAGAGATCCCTTCCAAACCACATCTTCCTGATCCTAAAATCCTATTATTATCTTGTGGTAACAACTTCTATCGCTTCCTAGATCCTGTTCCTCCTTGAAGCTGGTGCAATGGATATGCTAGGCCAGACAAACTACTCCTTCAACCATAACTGTTACAATTGTTTACTGCCCCTTTGGCTCCAGTGAGAGCCCCTATAAATGTCCGATGCTAAAATAAATGGCTGGTGAGTTCAGTGTAGCTGAGGATACGGTTTGCATGCTCCAAGTGAGGGAACAGACAAGGAAATAGAAGAAATTAGTAGAGTCATAGAATGGTTAGAGTTGGAAAGGACCTTAAAGATCATCCAGTTCCAAACCCCCTGCCCTGGGCAGGGACACCTCCCACCACACCAGGTTGCTCCAAGCCCCATCCAGCCTGGCCTTGAACCCCTCCTGGGATGGGGCAGNCTCAAATCATCTTTCTGGCCCTCCGCTGGACCCGTTCCAACAGTTCTATGTCCTTTCTAAGTTGAGAACTCCGGAGCTGGACACAGGGCTTCAGGTGAGGTGTCAGAAGTGCAGACTAGAGTGGCAGAATCACCTCCCGCAACCTGCTGGTCACACTTCTTCTGATGCAACCCAGTCATGATGGTTAGCTGTGTACTAAATCTATTGAGGAAGATGGATCAGTTAAAAGGGGTTGCTAGACTCCACTCTCAGCTGGACAACAGGAAGAAGAAACTTTTGGAGTAGGAAGAGCCTTCTCCTCGCAATCCCTGCCGTTCCACTTGCAGCTTCAGCAATGGTCCCATAGATCTTTCACCCCAGGAGACTGAGGGATGATATGCAGTGAGATAGTCTTTTATTTCAAGATAAAAGTTGAAAGATGACAGATTTTCAATGATTTAGCAGCCCATCATCACTAGCCTCCATCTCCAACAGGCCAGGTAATACAAAGAAATGAAATAAACTAATGAAGCCTCCACTTTCTTCCATCTCAGAGCTGGCTGCCCGAAGGATGTTCCGACATCTCTGAGCAAAGAGCTATGAGCTCCCAGATTTCTGGGCTTACTTTCTTCTTTACAAGGGCCATTACACAGATCCGAGTGGTTCATTTGTTTTCCTTGTCACCTAAAGGCCTATATAAAGGAGGTTATTATTACAAAAGGGGGTCACTCATGTCCTAAATTATGTTCTGATCATTTAATCTGATGTCAACTTAATGCTTGCGAAAGTGGTTAAGACTTAGGAATTTTTTTTCCTTCCATAAATGTTGTTACCCAGGTAGTCTAGACAAGAAAGTTAATTGTCCAGGAAGGTGGTTAGATTGGCCTAAATACACTGGTTCTTCAAGTGTGAAAATGAGCTAGTCTCCAGAGAATACATTTAAACCTCATGCTTTTAATGTCTATGATAGTTCTACTTCCTGGGGAAGGGCGATGCAACAGTCCTTTAGAAATGAAACAGAGACACGATAAACAACCCTGTTTGTACAGAACGTTACTGATACGAAAAGCAAGCAATATTGACATTTATAGATGACGATAATGTGTAAAAGACTTGATACGGTCATTTTATAGAGAGCAGGTTCTCTTCCAACCTCTGCTTATATCTAGTCTTTGGCTTTCTTCTTGTTACAAAGATAGCTTTGTTTCCAGATCTGAAAGCAAAACTGTGTTTGTAAAATTCAAGACAGGCCTTGTAGTTCAAACATTTGCTTCAGGCTTAAAAGATGAAAAACATCTCTAGTGTTCTTCAAGTGGAAAACATTTTTTTTTTTTAAAGGAAATATTTATTTGTATATGAACTAAACTAAACTAGCAATGGTATTCAACACCCGTACATGTTCTTGATGTTGCTTTTAGCAGGAAACAGGTGAATAATTGCCATGGATGAAAACCTGGCACAAGAAACACCCATGAGCAAACAAAGAAGTACCAAACAGTTGAAATTTTAAAGACTGCATGAACAGTAGTTTCAGATGCAAAGATTCTTAAGGTAAATTATGAAGACTTTCTTTAAAAGAGAATTTTAAATAAATTTCATAAATAATTTATAAAAATTGCTATTTTTAATAGATGTTTAAAAATAATAACTAGACTAAACATGCATCTTTTTTTAGGTAAATCTGTGTATGTGACAATCTCTCTCAAGCCTCAATTTGGGAATTCGGTTGCCCAATGACTGTACCACATCAGATACTTCTAGCTCCAGCTACCTCTCTAGAAATGTGTGGGTCTAGTCTAAGTCCTATCTTCTATCTGTCAGCCCCATCCGTATGGACCAGAAACCCTGCTGCACTTGATTCTGATGACAAGGGCTGTTAATTTAAGCACTCAAACCAGTTCCCAGGTACAAATTAAACCTTGGGGAAAATGTTTCTATTGTTAGGCTAAAGAAAAGGATGAAACCAGTCTCTCTTCCATGATATCTTATGACCCTGCTCCAACAAAACCTATGCACAGAAGTTTGTTTCAACTTCAAAACAATTATGTACATATATAAATTCTTTCTTATACTACAGGATTTGTGAAATTGAAACTTAAGGAAGATTGTTTATTCTTATCTTCTTTGCATGTTCCAGATGGGATACTCAAACCCCACTATCAGGTCCATATGTGATTCTAGCCAGATTCTTTTTTTTGTTTGTTTGTTTTGGCCATTGCAATATTGCTCTGGTACTAGGTATTTCAGGATTCCAGAAGATCCCCACTGCTTTTCATGCCCCTCTCTAAGGTTACAGAATACCTCTAACGTTTTCAGTCACTGCTTTCAGCAGTCCTACATTAGCATTAATGTTGCATAACTCGGGTGGAATGCTCCAGAGAGAAGCCAAATAAATCGAAAACCCCATGGGACTGAGACTCAGTGCTCCCAGTGCAGGCTCTCTGCAACCACCAGAAAGGATCTCTGTTCAAATCCAGACTCGCATTAACAATTTGTTCTTGCATGTCAATTTTATACTCACTACTTGGCTAGTTCGAAAAAAGCATTTTTGTTGTGTTATTCCAGAATTAATTGGGAACGGCAATTGTCCAGGATGAGTTGTAACAAGAATTTTTACATAAAGTTTTATTGCTTGAATAAGATGTCATCTGAAACCAGAGGAGTTCTGCACCGAGTGTTGCAAAAGTAATTCAGCTTCGCCCAGTTACAGACCTTCCTCTTTCATTTATTTTTAATTCTGTTTAATAACTGTAATTCTGAAATCTCAGTTTAAAAAAAAAAACAAAAAACAAACCAAACAAAAAAAAAGTGCAACAAGAAGTTCTTTTTAACCTCTGAAAGAGAAAACAAGCTTTACAATGCTCCTCTTGAATACCTCCTGAGTTATTCAAGAAACATTTCTGAAAACAGTACATGCATGAACAAAATCTTTATGAATGAATCATACATGTTGCCTATTTTCGCATACCAAAGGGCTTTAACAGAGGCTTCTAGCTGTCTGATTTGTCCCTCCCTCTGAGCTGATAAGAGCACTTGAATCACACAGCCAACCAGTCTCATCCTCTCCGTTTTCTCCGCTGTTCTTCCAATGTTTTCATCTAAAAGAAGCGGGGCATCCTCACCATGATAAAACTGGTTTGGGAAGCATGGAGGCTTCCCAAATGAGGCCTGCCGGCTGGCTGGAAGGCAGAGAGCTGGATGCCTGGAGCCTCACGGAAAGAAAACCTGTCTCTGCAGCCTGGAGAGCTCTCCCTGCTGTACCAGGGTGGGGAGATGTGACAGCCATCCCAGGAGACAGCAATACGACATCTCTACCAGCTCTACCCTGTCTGCACACGAGGCCTGTTAAAGATGGATCCCCAGCCTTAGCTTCCTATTTTACAGATTTCATTGGTTTGTTTTAATCATAATCTTAAATACTGCATGTTTGACTCGCTTGCCATTCTAGTTAATTCCTAAAGAATTCCTTTAATATCATGTTGGGTTGTTAAGTCCATGGACTGCTTCCTCCCAGCTATTTCCAGAAAAGGGACCGGCTGAAACTCAAGGGGCTCTCACAAGTGATGTGCAGTTGATTGTGTGATTAAGTTCAGCACTGAGAGACAACAAGGCAAGTGTTGCTGAGAGATAACATATGCTTTGCAGGGGTTGTCAGAAAGAAGGTGTATCCCTGTGCTTTCTACACGTGGTGTGTGTTATCACACGTTAACACAGGCCCTGCTATATCTTACAGTCATTAAAAAGCATGTAAATAGAAAAGCATCTATTTATTAGAGGATAATTTGCTAATGAAAAGCTGAGGAAATGAAACCTCTTCAGGAAGTGTTTTGCCTTGACCTGCAGGAGAAACCGATATACATTTAGGCTTTGTATTTTGATGCCATATGCATATATTGTTTTCTCTTCTATGTGCTTCAAATTTCTATGCTGCTGCATTTATGGCTTTGGAATTAAAAACTATGCATTAATAGCCAGATGTTAAAAGTCTCAGTTTCAAGCTAAAATACAGAATAAATATTATATTATACCTAATGAATTTTAAGCTATTTTTAAATAGTTTGTATAATAGCAACTAAGTTATTTATATGTGAGCTTGGATGAGAAAAACTTCCAGTCTCTATCCATCCAAATATTTCTCCTGAAGCCTTCTGTTGCTCAAAAAAAAAGCAAATTTTGAAGATAAACAACTGCAATTGTTCCTCAACTTCATCTACTTACACAAGCATGTTCCTATTCTGAAGACAAAGATGAAGGAAAAGCCAAGACCTTAATCTAACTTTCATGTATTTGTTTATAGCATCCCAATCAAGCATCTGTGTAATCCTTTTCTGTATCTAAATTAATGTATTTTTCACATTTTATACATATGCAAACAAGATTACCCGTAGGAAGTATCTTTTTTCCCCTGCCTTTAAACCTCAAGTCTCAGCATATTCTCACAAAAGCACAGTCATATTTTTAATATCTTCAGAGAGTAAATTATGTGGGAGATTGTGCAAGAAGGAAACAGGGAAACAGTTCCTACTGAATCCCTGGGCCATGCAGCAGCTTGGCATAAGCTGGTGAGAAAGAGAAGTTTGTGACAAACTCCTAAAGACAGATCACAAATACATTCTGTGGGAAATTCTGCATCATTGGGAACATGAAATATAACTGGAAAGAAAAAAAACCACATGGTTGTAAACTCAAGTCATAAGCCAGCAGTGTTGGAAAACTAAGATGAAGTGATATTTGAACTATATTTCTGTCCTGCCTTGAATCTAGCCACTCCATTCCCGTCATTGTACACCTGGCTGAAAAAGCAGCTTACTTCACAGACTTGAGTAGAAACTGCCATTTTCCTCATCAGAGTGACATATATTCCACCAAATCCTAAATTAAAGCAAGTTATAGTATTTCACCATTTCAAGCTATTTTCATCTGAACTTGTTTTAGCCATAAGTTATTAGGAAATTCAGCCTCTGATGTATACACATCCATTAGGCTGACAGCTGGCTCAGAAAACAAGGAGCAAATGTATATTGACCTATTTTTCTACCGGCAATATATTAACGAAGCCAAACAGCTGTGGTTGTTTATAACACTCAAATATGCAAATTAACTTTCCTCATGCCTACAAATGTGTTTGATATTTTACTTAATGCACAGAACATGCATTTTTAAAGCTCCATACCTGGTGCTCAACGCTAAACAGTAATACACACTGCAGCCTTGGGTTTCCTGAATGAGTGAAGCAGGGCTGCTTTTTATGCTTCCCAGGCATATGGGAATAAAGCTTTTCTTACATGAAACCCACTGCACTTCTTCCTTAATTCATACATTTGGAGATACAGTGTCTTCTGCAGACAGAAATTCGTTATGAGGAGGAAACACAAGTGACTCAAGTTCCAGGTAAGCTGCGTAACAGCTCCAAAGTATCACAAAAATCCCATCTCCCTCACCCCTTCATCATCATAACTCCACAGGAGCATGGAAAAATCTCACTGGCATCAGAGCTATGGACCCTGAGACATCAAGGTGATGGCTTCTCCGTGTTTCGATGCAATCAGTGTTGAAAACAAAGCCTTTTCCTACAGTTTCTCCCCTGAAACATAACTCTGTTTTATGGAATCTGAGAGTTTCAAAGTTTCAGAGGTTACAGTTGGCTCATCAGACAGGTGTCCTATTCTAAAGGATAGAATAGTTTACAGAAATAGTGCCATTTAATTGTTGTCACTACAGCTCAAGACCTTTAATGATAATGTATTTCGTAATTGCATTTACATGCGTAAACAGAAGGAGAAATTTAGCTTGAAACATCTATTCAGTTATTTTACACAGAGTATCATAATGGGAATTCTACTACTTACCAAGCATCCAAACAATGAGGGAATTTTTGGGCAACTGGGTTTTTTTCTACACTTTTTAAAAGGTAATAAAAATCTCAAAAGCAATCATATATGCCCAAGAATATCTGTTGCAATTAATTTTTCTTTCAGTAGTAATTTGTAACTGTTTCACTGTGGCAGAAATATTTCAAGCTGAATTTGTGGTTCTGTGTACAGAATGATTTACTGCACTATTTCTGTCAAGCATTATAGCAGCTCATATGATGCAGCAAAAAAAGAGTTGAAAGTATTCATTCCCTCCCCCCCCCCGAAAAAAAAACCCAAACCAAACACCATTCATTCCAAATGCTACAATAAAGTTCCTCAACTGACACAGCCCCTTTTCCTTCAGTAACCAGGTCGTATATCCCCCAATCCTACTTCTATTTAAATGGACAAAATCTCATCGCTCTATCCAACTCTATCCAAGTTGCTCTTAATTGTTTTTTTGGAGTCTTTCACAGGTCTGAAACGTTTTTAAATGCAAGCAGTGGATACAAAATTGTATATATAATCTGATACTACCTAAATTTTATTTGTTATGCCTTTTTGACTGGAGCAACTATACAGCATGCACACAACGAAAAGAAAAAGAAGTGGTCTGTAGTAAGTATGGAAGCCTCCAATGAGTTTTTATAGCATTCAGATCCCAAAGTTCTTCCAATTTTATCTGTACTAAAGAGGTTCTTTGAGTAACAATTCAAATGAATGTCCTTTAGCCTACTATCCTTAGAGCCATCCATAGTATTACCTTTCACGTTGTTAAGAAATCTCTCAGCAGTGACTGCTTTTGATCCTTTCTCCTTGTTAGTTCCAATAGCACTGCTTTTTCTTTCCTTATTTCTTTTCTTCCCCAGAAGGGAGCTCAAGAACTCTCTGATCTGTAATTGCACAACATTCAGAACAACTGCATTTCTTTTACAGAGATAAAGTTTTTACAACGACCTCTGTGACTGTGATATAATGGGATCATCTTCCCGGGTAATAATTTGTACTGAATGCGATGGGTGAAGATATGGAGAGTATTTTTTTTCCTTACAAAAGGATATAGGTGCAGAACAACTCCCCACAGAGAGGTTTGTGTTTTTTTTTTTTTTCATGAAAAGCAAAATAATGTGCAGTATTGAAATTGCTTGGAAATAAGAAAGCATATAGATCAACTGAAAGGCATATTGAGAATGAAGGAAGAAATACCGTAGAGGAGGAACAATCTACACCTCTGCTCCTTCTCTTGCAAGACAAGCTATTAAATATTCTAGTGATTTTAGAAAAGAAGACAAGCCCAAAGGTCTAATAGATTATCTCCACTGTGACTTATATGATGTAGAAACAGACAACAAAGAAAATAAAACAGATTTATGCTAGGTTACTTCGATGAATGACCTCTGAATATCTCAGGTTATAGTCTCAGTGTCTAGCAAGCAATTTCAATGGAGAAGTACTGTAATAGGATTTTTCTCCCACACACCAATTATTATTAAACAGAAACAATTCTGTGGGAGAAAATATGGGCAAATAAGTCACAATGCACTTATATTTACTCTTAGATGTAGGTGTTTTGGCAATGCATGAACATAATAGCTTATGAAGCCTATTGCTGTGTAACTTGAAAAATCAAAGTTTCTGAAAAGATAAGAAAAGAGTTTTTGTCTTCCTCATCACCACTTCAGGCACTTATATCTATCAGTCCTTGAAAATTCTCTAAGACTGAAGTGATCAGCATCTTTATTTTATAGATACTGAGTAAGATAAACAGTGTGGCTGTGGCAAGACGGAAACCTTGTATGTGGCACAGCCTGTAAACGGATCTCAAAGTCACCTACAACTCTAGTCCGTCATCACCTTCGTCACTGGACCAATGTTTTAACTCATACCAAACTTCTCTATTGCCCGAAGGAGATTCAAAATACCCACATTAGCATATAGGCAGGATATTACTCCCTCTTTGCAATGAGCTGTGATTATGCCCATACCAGGAAAGAAAACTGGCCAGGAGCTATTCTCTCGCATCGAGGCCACTGCGCAGCACAGCTGGTGCTGACACACCTGGAATACCTTACTCTTCAAGAGACCTTGGTGGCATCCCGTCTGCTCGCAGGGAGTGCTAGGTGGCCGCTGCCTGCGACCATGCTAACGATTAAACAGCATGGGCAGTCATCTGCCCTGACCCAGCCCCCTTCAGCCTGCCCATATTGACACTGCCTCTGACACCACCCGGAGCCTGGTGACCACCCACCGCTCATACTGTTAATGACACCCCGTGTTTTGACAGCTAATTGATTCCACACAGGCCTTTAGGGTTGCCTAATGACTTCAGCAGATCAAATTATGTTACACTCGGTTGACTCAACCTGCCATAAGTGATATTGTTAAAAAAAGTGAAACAAACCAGAAAGGTAAAACCGCAACAAAGCAAGCAGCAGCAGCTTTGAAGCGCTTATTAATATCTTGGCCTAATATCTAGACTGCAACTGAGGAGAACTGCTCACTGTCCTTGTGCCAGAGATGAATTATTAATTCTGTACATATGCAGCTCAGCCACTACAGGGAGTAAGATCACTTGATATAGTGAGAGCAAGCCTGCTCCAAAATACCTAAAGAATACATATGCCTTTCTATCTCCACGTACCCTGGATAATTTCACTGCGCCATCATATGGTATTTTTTTTCCTCATCATCATGTCAGAATTGTTATCCTCAAAGACTATTTAGTCACTCACTGGGAACACATTTGGCCATTTCCTAAAAAGAATACCAGTAATTCTTTCCCCTAAGCAAGACACCTGTAGACATCAGTCATGGATAAGATTGTTTGCTTTTATAGAATCACAGAATCGTCTAGGTTGGAAAAAACCTTTCAGATCTAGTCCAACCATCAATCTAACTCTGATAAAAAAACATCACTAAACCACGTCTCTAACCGATATGTCAACCCCTCTTTTAAATACCTCCAGGGATGGTGCCAACAGAAGAACTTTGGTAGAAGTTAATGGAACAGAACTCTGTCTTTTTCTAAATATTTGTATTTTGTAGAGAATGTTTCCTGCTAAAAAAAATCTTAAAAGGATTTTTGCAAGTAGTATTTTTGGCTGACTTAGGTAAACTGGGAGTTTATAGGTTTCCATATGTATCATGCACATAAAGAATGCAGTGTCAAATGGTGGCTTATGGGTTCTGAATGGTTCAGACTAATATGGGAGAATGTCATTGCTGAACAGCAACTGAAAGCAGAAATGCTTCCAACACCTCCTTTTCTTCCATTTGGTACCACATTTCCGCACATTCAATAGATCTAAAGAAAATATGCTGGGCTCTTAGTCTCAGTAATATCTTGGGACAGTAAGCTCCATAAATCTCATATGTTGGATGATTAGTTCCTTTATTCAGTTTTAAAATGTATTGCCTTTCAATTTCCATGATTATTTCCTTGTTCTTATGTGATAAGTAGTAAATAGGAGCCACCATTTATCTTGTCAGCATAGTCCATTATTTTGCATCTCCTGTGCCTTCTACTTGTCTTCTCTCTCAAAATATGGTAACTGTTTAGTTCAATCTCCCTTCCCACAAAGCTATCTCTGTATCATTTAACATTCTTGCACCTTCCGTGACATCTACTCTACTTCTGCTAGGTCCTCCTTGATTCAGTCTCTTTTGAGCTTTAATTTACATGAAAATACAAGAAATGATTTATGCAAAAGCAGTAGAAGACCTTGGTTAAGACTTTTATGAAAGGCCTGTATTTATCTCAAATCTGGCATTTTGCAAGAACAATCACACCATCCCTTCCTAATTGCATTACCTTGTACATTCAGCTTATTAGGATATTTAATACTAACAGATGTAATAAACTCATGGTACTGCATTAAATCACTGCCCATCAGCAAGTTAATATCCCATGCAGCATCAAGCCCTCACTGGCAAAGTAAAAACAAAACCAACAGCTTCGTTTATAATTTTCTTCCCAGCCATGTTTATTATATGGTGTTTCAAAGTAAAAACCTCAACTGCATGATAACAGTTTTAATCCAGATCATGTATGAACACATACGGAGACATCAGATCTAAATCAGGCCCCTCTGCTCTTACATGCAGAACCTGAGCTCGTATTCAAGCTTTTGCACTGGACCCTCCCAGCGAAATGGACATGCCCACGTTCTTGTATCCAACTCAAAGGAGAAATTTAGTGACACCCTCTTCAGCTTCCATAGTTTTTATCATTTTTTCTGTTATTCCCAAAATCACAGGCCTGTTATCATTTACAAGGGCAGGTGTCTGGCGATGCAGGCCAGATGCTAGATTTATTGTTTTTCCCCTTCAAAACAAGGCATCCAAGTGCCAGCTAAATATAAGACCCATTTGGCATCTTCATCCAATAATCCACATCGGGTCAACCTGAGTTTAACCTCAGGTGTGCTAGGATAGCGTTTTTTGAAACAACTATATGCAGCACCACAGGGTGTTGTGCTGGAGAGAATGCAGATTAAAACAGCTGAAAGCTAATTTGGCAGATTATACTGAGATGCTACTCATACCTGCAGGAACTCTTACTTGATGATCATATTCTTCATTCACCATCATATTCTTAAACTAAACTGGCCACTTTTGGTTAAATCGGAGAGTTTTTAATTGTAAAGTGCCATTTCAGGTACTGATATGGGAAGGGAATAACGCATCCGTTTCAGCAGAGCATTCAAGATGCTAACCAAGATGAAGCCTCTCAAGTAATTTCCCAAGTCTACTTTTTTTGTTTCTTTCCACAGCTCGTAGCTTAAGGAGTGTGAAAGCCAAAGCTGCAGCAGTGTTTTTTAAATTGACACGACTCCCATTTTCTGATTTTTCATTTGGGGGAATTGCTAAGCCTGTGCACACACACACATGTGCTCTTGCTTATGTGCATTTCATGTAAATATTTAATTCTAATTCATTGTGTCAATAATAAAATTTTTAATGTGGAATTTCAATTTAACACATTTTGAGTACTCATGCAAGTTTGTTGAGACTACTGTGTTATACTATGAGTTAGTTACTTTACACTCTGCACGTGTAAAGTGGCTCATTTTTTGTCTATTGGAATGTCTTACAGTAACAGTACTGATAAACTCTCCTACTCTGCTTAAGAATCTCCGTGAGCACAAGAGAAATTTTTCCACGGCCGTACACCCTTCACAGTTACTGCTGTGAATGCTTAAAAACTTACGGACCTGGTCACCTTCCTTTATGTAAGAAAACTGCTATTCAGAGCATTTCTTTTAAATTAAAAAAATTCTTAATAATAAATTATTGAGAAATAAATAATAAGTAAATAAATTGGTCGTTATTTTAGATAACCTCTTCAAAACATAGTAGTAAATACAGGTAAAGTGGTTTTTTGTTAAGCTTTAACACTGCAGAACACTTATGAAAAGGACATGGATGCGTGGCCACATGGACTACTTGAAAGGTGGACAGATGTTGCACCGCGGTAAAGAAAAGGTTGTGAATAGAGACCCAATTCCTGTTGGGTATTTGAATTAGTGAGTAAATGGTTACTAAGAAACTTCTAAATATACAAGTGTTATTAACTAAAACTTCACCTAAGGCATCTGTACAACCAATGTTTCAACCATATTCTCCCTATACGCTCCTATCTAGATTTTTTAGAATAGTTATACCTTTGTCATAGGACGGTCATGACTGTGCAGTAAAATGTAAAGCACATTTTCCCTCCACTGCAGCTTTTCCAACTGCAATTATTGTTCTTTGTCAACAGCCTCAAATGACACATTAAAACCCAATAAGGCTGTAGCTCACATAATTTACTGCCACATATATAGAGCCCTGTTTTTGTTGTAGGCTTCCACAGAAGGTTCCTTGTTGGTGTAGAGGAAGTTCTACTTTTGCAATGTATTTTATGGTCTGGATAACAAGGTCTCAGCCCATCTGAGAGGGGGAAGGGAAGCCTCTCTTCTCTTGCAGAGCTGTTTCCTCCAATTAGACTGGTTCTGAGTGTCTGATTGGCAAACATCTATTCCCCAAGAACTATATCACATGCCAAAAGCTGAACAGGGATTAGTCAGCATGGCTTCATTGCCAGCATTTAGTAACTTGTCTTCCAAACACGCGAAGTTCAATGGGCTCCTATAGCAACTCTCCTTAGCATAGCATCTATCTCCATGCCCTTCCTTACATAGTGAATATGTATGACCCTAGCTTTAGAAACCTACAATCAGGGTTCTTTCTTTATTCCCCGTCTCCTTCCCCTTGTATATATTCTTTTTTTGCCCTGGACACAACAAAGAATTTGATGCTTGCTCTTGCCACCACAAACAGTCCTTTGAAATCAATTCTGTAATTAATGCAAGTTGCATCTTTAAGATCATAGGCTTCACTTGGATGTTTAAAAGCAAGCACAGTATGTTGCTGTGCACTCCAGAGCACAAATGGGCTGCAATTTCCACTGAGGCCATCACAGGCTAATGGTTATAATCATAGGCTCTGTCTAGAAAATCAGATTTTAGACATAATATAAGTTGTAATTATCACAGGTATGCTCATGTCCAAGCACTTCAAGGCATCTAGAAATGTAAGTTAAAACAGCAGCTGAAAGAAGACAAGACAAATGACAGACGGGCAAGAGAGGTCAGTATAGTCTGAGCAAATCCAAATCCTCAAGCATACTTCCAATAATGAAAAAATAATCAGAAGGGTTTGGGAAAATTATTTTCTGCCCTATATAAAAGGAGAAAAAAGATGTTCCCACCCTAATTAATAGGGGACACAGCATATTAAAAACTAGTTTTGGAGAAGTAAAAATGACAACCTGCAGGAAAAAAAAAAATGAGGGGCTTTAGAAGTGAAATTTATTCCCAGCACTCTGCCTGCTCTCCGTGATGGGTCTTTCTAACCCTGCACTTGGCAGTGGGTGGGAAGGCAGGGGAATGTGGCATCTCGGCTATCCCAAGCAGCTGCCAGCCAGGACAAGGCTGTTGGAAAGCCAGCAAAGAATGCTTCTGTGTTCCAGTTAAAAGTTTCTTTTCCAGTTAAAAGTTTCTTTTCACTGGAAAATTACTTAACACTAGTAACCGGGCCACATCCCAGCTCAGAAAACATGTCTGGTGAAATTCAGAGCCTGTAAAAGGCAAGGAAATTCTGCCGGGATTTCCCATCTCTTGCCCATACAATCACAGTGTTTATCCAGGTGATGTTACAGCCACTCCTACTCAGCTGGAAGCGCTCCCGGCTACCAGTTAAAAGAAACCAGGTGATTACTTTCCAGGCATCACATCCCTGCTGGTTTGCAGGAAAGATCGTCACTATCAAAGGCTATTTCAAATGGAGAGGGGAACACCTCTTAAAGATGTATGAAAAAATTCTATACATAAATCCTATAGAAACAGCTACTGCTGCTTGGCTGATTTCCTATTTGTTATATCAGGTGTTTTCTGCATTAGTTTTACACATGCTGTAGAGAGTTTACCATCATCATTCAGAAACGCTGAGCCTGTTCTCTGTGATGTTCTTGAAAAGATGTTCGGTTTCCAAGAGTACGATGATTAAATGACACAAACTGATGCAAAACACTGCATTCCAGGATATTTTTTAGGTTTAAAGTGAAGCTCAATAGAGTTTGACTCCCTAATACCTAGATTTACTTGTAGTCACTGGCTTTACCATATTACCTCCTCCCATTCTGCTAATTAGACACAAATCTATTAAAAAAAAAGATATTTCTTTACATAGTTAATCACATTTAAAGGAAGAAAATAAGGTGATTATGGAGGCTTTCTTTCCATTTTAACAAATTTCTCAGATGATATAAACCTTACCCTTACTGCAAGTTACAACTTTATCATAAGATGTATTCTTGAAAGCTTCCTTTTAATTTCTTGGTAGAAAATAGAAAGATAGGGAGATTAACATCTTAATTCTCAGCGTACTATTTGAAGTTATTCCTATTAGGTTGCACCAACCACCCTGTTTGTCTGGTTTTACCTTCTAATAAAGTTGACAGAACTTNATATAAACCTTACCCTCCTTACTGCAAGTTACAACTTTATCAGATGTATTCTTGAAAGCTTCCTTTTAATTTCTTGGTAGAAAATAGAAAGATAGGGAGATTAACATCTTAATTCTCAGCGTACTATTTGAAGTTATTCCTATTAGGTTGCACCAACCACCCTGTTTGTCTGGTTTTACCTTCTAAAAAAGTTGACAGAACTTACTGCGTTACTCTATACCTGTATTGGAAATCAAAGGGCAGCAGATTTTTTTCTCTTTCTCCAATATCCACAACCACAATCTCTCCTATTCTGAGGCCCACCTTCATGGTGCCTATTGCTGACCTGATAAAAGAGGGCTGTATTTTTGTTTACTTTGATGTGTTCATCTCATCTCCGACTTGATCAAATATTTTCAGTGATATCCTCCTTCTGCCAGAACATTATTGATGATCACAGACCTTATTTCCTGCCAGAAAGCATCCAAATTCTTGTCCTTCCCTGGCCTATTTGTGCTATAAACAATAGGATTTACTGTGGCGGGCTGGGCATATCTGCAGTAACCAGATGGCTTGACCTTAACTGAAAAAATAGATAACAGCCCTCCAACCAGCTGCTGCAGTACAGGTAACACCTGTCCTAAAATCCCACAGGTTCAGAAAACAGTAGCAAGTACACAGGTATATATTCTATAAACATCCTAACTGCACACTCAGTGGATGTATGCCTTCGTGTGTTAATGGCCATCTATGGATGGACAGGGCTCGCTTCCAAATTTCATCCCTGCTCAGGCATCACTAGTAGCCCGGGCTTGATGATTTGAGTTCCAATAGCTTTTGGAGGTGGGGTTTTTTTTGGTGTTTTTTTTTTTGTTTTTTTTTAATGATGATGATTATTAATATTATTATTACAATTATTAATTTTTCATTTAAAAATTATTTATTTAAACCTGAGTTCTAAATAGATTTCCATCTTTTCATGTCTGCTTCCATTATTTAGACATCAGAGCAGCATATACCTAGGTCACAATAAAATGCTTTGCTCATCAACATTACTAGTATCTCAGAGGGACGTGCAGATTCTCATGGGACAGGAATAATTCGGAGGCGATGAAAAGCTGGAAGGAATCCAGGCAAATATGCGTGGTTTTTCATGGCCTGATCTTTGGTACAGAGAGTAAATGGTAGAGTTTAATTACATGCCACAATACACATCAAGTCTAGGGGATTGCAGTGGCACAGAATTTACTAATAATACTTACACACTGTTGGAGAATTTTTCCTTATTTTGCACATATTAACAAAACCAAGTTTCTAACATTTTTCTCTTTGAAGTAATTTGTTACCATATACAGCTTAAAGATGAGAAACTGGGACATTAGAGTCACACTTTCCTATAGTTCTTGGTCATAAAATAACTTAATCCTTTTTTTCTCCCCTCAGTTTTGCACTTTGAACAAGTGAGATTTAAATCATCTCATTAAAAGTAAAGGCAAAATCTTTAGAAGAAGGGGGTTCATTTCCTTTTCTTATTTTTCAGGAGTCAATGGGCAGACTTTGGCAAAACAAGTCAAGGAAACCAAAAAGCACAAATATGGATTACTCTTACCACTAACACTAGGAAAAGCTTGTGAGATAGTAATATTTATTGGGTAATTGGCTATAATTTACTGTCGAATCAAATCTGCAATAGTCCTGCTGTCCAGGACATCTTGCCAAGCAATGTAGGTAAAACTGTACAACTCCCAGCAGCAGGTGTTTAATAAAAGATCAAATGATCTCTGCTCTGCCAGGTTCTGGGATGTCAGGCTCTTCAACCTCTGGCCCCAAAGGTATCACTGCAACAACTTTAATTACTGATAATTTAATGGAGCTCAAGTGAAACATAGCCAGTTGGACTCTGGGTTCAATAAAAGTAACAGACAACCTCATTCACAAAAACAATGCTAAGGGAGAATTTCTCCTTAGAAGAAATTCCCCTGCCCGAACTCTGTGACTCCAGATCTCCACCTGAGGGAATTCTAAATGCATTTTCCTGCTGGGATGACTGACCTGGATGTTGCAAGTAGCAAAGATTGTAGGTCATCTTTCCTTGGTGGGGAGTATCATATCCATTTTTAGTCATTAACTGAAATTGTTACACTTATTAGCCTTTCATTCTTTGCCTGTGGAATAATGTTCTATCATTTATTCAGCTTTTTCAGAAGCTCATAATAGAGATGGGTGGGGTATTTGTAAAACTGGGGATAGGAAAAATGATTGGCGATTTTAGGCAAAATTGAACGAATAGCTTTGTCATCCTAAGTGGAGAAAAGCCTCCGAAAACTCCTCAACATTCCAGTTTCTGCCTGATTCAAAATTTGCATAAAGTTATTCTGCGTATCTTTGCAAAGGTGACTTTACATTTCTAACCTGAAGCAGACAAGAAATTTACACTTTTTAAATCCCTGTGAGTCAGGGTATTTTAGGGGGTGGGAGAGGAAGGAGGGAAGGGAATGAAAAGTACTTTTTTTTTTCAGTCTTGCAATTCCAATCAACCCAAACTGGAATAAATCAATCCTGTTCCTCCTTGAAAAAATGTTTTATGTATATTTTTTTTTTAATGTGATAACTCCAGTAGGAAAGTTTCTAAGAAATTCGTATGTTCATACTCAGTAGAAGACTCATTTGCCTCCCAAGATAAGTATCCTAAGTTATATCAGAGCAGAGTCTTGAAGTTACTCCTAAAGAAGGCAGATGGATTTTTAAACCTGTTTTCTACATCAGACTTGAATATTTAAATCACTGGGAAAAGGACATGAAGGGAACACAATCTCCTTCTCTCCTGTTTTGTGAAGGACATGCATTCTCATGCCATGA
>VZRU01004147.1:143111-167232 GCA_013398155.1 Pedionomus torquatus
AGTCACATAGATAGACCTTTTTTTTTTTTTTTTTTTTTTTTTTTTTTTTTTTTTAGGTTTACACATGTCCCAGATTTCCATGGAATTTTTTTTCCTACTGAACTGTTCCAGATAAACATGTATGTGGAAAACAGTCAGGCCCTGTACATGATGCAGTCAGGCCCAGGCATGATGCAGATGCTAAACAGAGGATGGCAGGCAACAAAGCACCACATATTCTAGTTGACGTGTTAGTACTGGGAAGCGCTATGGGGCAAAAAATAAGAAAAATATTACTAAAAACCAAAGACTACTTAGGGTTGTTTTATTATTTCATCTAACTTCTGTGGGATTTGACACACAGAGGTTTCCAAATGCAAAGAAAGGTAAATATCATGGACTAATGCCAGCATGTTGTGGTCCCCTGTTAAGCTCACTCAATGCTTAGGATGAAAATGAATAGAAGATGCCCAATATTCTCCCACATGCAATTAAATCATGTCTTTGTGAAAGCTATTCCAATAATGTACGTAGGTAATTTATATAAGGATGGATTTAATTAGATTTCAGCATCTTTTAATAAAGTCTAGAAGCTAGGAGGATGGGGTAAAAGCCAGTATGGTGTAACTACAAGCTAATCCCTTGTGCAGCACACAGTTTTAGGAGCACTCTCCAATTACTGCACAAACTTAATTAAGTTCCTACCAAAACTGGTCTCTCTAGCTTGATGCTCCATTTTCAAAACATGTTATGCTGTATTCCTTTAACAATTATAGGAATTATGAATAAATTCTCTGTACAGAAGCATTTAGGCAACTGCTGAATTTTGCCAGGAAATTAGTAAAAGAGATAAATCACATTTTATTTATGCATTCATTCATTTGTGTATATATAATTTATATATTTTTTATATTATAATTTACATGTATTAATGACATAGGACTTGCTCAATCAATCCCACTATTTCAGATCTTTTAAGTGGCACTATAAAGAATAAATAGAACACATTAGAACAGAGCAGAACAGTTCATCTGGAAGGGACCTACAACCATCTGCTTCCACTGCCTCCAAACTTCAGGGCTCACCAAAAGAAATAATCCCCTAGTAAGAACCTTGTTTCCCCAAGCAAAGTTGATGTTCACCTTCCCCACAAATGCATAGATGGGTCCTTTATAAATTTATATGGGAGTGACGCAATAGGACAAGGGCCAATGGTTTTAAACTGAAAGAGGGGAGATTTAGATTAGACACTAGAAAAATTCTTTGCTGTGAGGGTGGTGAGGCACTGGAAGAGGTTGCCCAGAGAAGCTGTGGCTGCCACATCCCTGGAGGGGTTCAAGGCCAGGCTGGATGGGGCTTGGAGCAACCTGGTGTGGTGGGAGGTGTCCCTGTCCAGGGCAGGGGCGTTGGAACTGGATGATCTTTGAGGTCCCTTCCAACTCTGACCATTCTGTGATCCTCTATATGTACAGGTATTCCTAGCTATTGCCACGCAGCAATCACACTTGATACCTGCACTTAGGAAGCCAGCAAGTGGTTAATCTGCTCATTATCACTGACACCAGAAATGCATCTCATTTGGAATTACGTCTCCACAAAAAACAACCTAAATAACAAACACAACTTATCAGCAGGCTTTCTAATCCTTGATTAAACGTTTCTGCAAGCTAACAAAGTGAACGCAGATGCACAAGTTTCAACTTAATGAGTCAGATGCATCAAGGTCTTCTTTCAAATTTCCTGCTTTTGGTAATTGTTTGATACACTCATGCTTTTCATGGTAAGGAGAAAAAGAAGTACAAGAGACATCTTAAGAAATCATCTGCTAAACAGGTTTACTCAGAAGAAGAAACATTTCGTAAACTTTAAGTATATAAAAAAATATGTTACCAAACCCATTGAATCTTTTGCCCTAAGAGTCTGTTTTCTGTTTAATCCTTATGTGCTTCTGAGAGAATTTTTAAGAACTATGTCCTTCAAAGAAAAGCCCAATATTACTGTCACAATTAACACCCACTTTCTATGTTTCTTTGCACCTATAAATTCAATTAACCTTCAAATACAAATTGTGACAGTAGCTGTAATTTGGCAAATCTCAATTACTTTTTATTTCATGATAACAGAATAAGAAACACTGGCTATCAGAAGTTTTAAGTATTTTCTTCTTATCTGTCATCAGCATGGGGGACTCAATGACTAATAACCAGAATTGGATTTTGCTGGACTTTGTATAGGGAAAAAAAAAAAACAAAAAACCCCAAACAAACAAAAACAAACAAACAAACAAAAAAACCACAACCAAACAAAAAAAAAACCAAAACCAAAAACAACAACAACAACAAAAAAAAAAACCACCAAACAAAAAGAAAAAGAAATAGCTACTGCATGAAACAAACTACCTGAGATCCAGCTGAGGTCACTTTCAAGCTAAGACAATCTTAACCTTTCATCCCTCTTACCTGATAATGAAATACTACATGAATTTGGAGAGTTATCATAACGCCACCAGACTCAGCAATATTAATTTAAATTTTCTAAGTAGAAAAGTGTTTCTTGGCTCCTTCATCAGTCAAATTCACAATGAAAAGAATGCAACATCACAATTTTGTCCTGAAATCAGTCCGAAACAGCATCCTTTCCCTGGCTACATCTTCCTAGCAGAAACTACACTGACATTGTTGTGCCAAACCACCTGGAATGGAACTTTGTGGGAGGTGTCCCTGCCCATGGCAGGGGGGTTGGAAATAGATGATCTTTAAAGTCTCTTCCAACCTAAACCATTCTGTGATTCTATTACTGATTCTAGGATCTGTCTCCTTTTTATTAAAGCCAGACAATAGGAACCACATCAAAATCCATAATTCTACTTAATTTTTTAAAGGTCTGAGGCTATAGTCCTATACTGACACTTTTTTCTATCAAATTACCCTCTGTCCCTTTAAACTAGAGAGCTTTTTTTAAGTTTAAGGGCACTTCTTGAGTATGTTACTGTCTTAAAATCCGTAAGCACTGGCTCTGGAGTCGTCTGATGCCTGTAACACCTGGTTCTTAGCTGAACTCTCTCATACATGATCACTTTGTCACCACATTATAAACCCACGTTATCTCAAGAGAGATCAGGTGTCACATTACTCAAATTGCTCTATAGAATACATAAATACAGACACATTCTCTTCATTCAAACGATTACTGAGAAAAAATTTTAATCATGCGATCAGATAGACAAGGTGAACAGAAAATCCAGCTAGTTTAAGCACTGAGGAAAGCTTACTCCTTGTCCACTCAATAATGAAAAGTGTCATTAAAAAGAGCTCACACTTCACCTTGTCACCTTTCATTAGGAGAAAAAAAATAAAAATCTATAAATATCCTGAGAGAAATTTTATTCAACTATAAGACCTCTCACAGGGTGACCAACTGGAGATATTTTTTCTTACAATGGGAATTGCTTGACCCCTCATGTAAGACAGCAAACCTACTGTAGAAGTTACAGCAAGCTAAGCAGCAAGCTGAGGAAGTCCCTTTGAGGAAGGGAAGAAATGGCACGTAATTCAGAAGTCATCTCTGCTTCACAGTCTCTATTATAGTCCAACATCTGAAGAGGCAGTAACTAGTGATGAGCAGACTTAATCCAGTTTCAGTTAAAATCACACAGCTATGCTCCACCCTTCTTTTTGGAGTCGCATTCATATTGTCAAATCAGCCTATTTCAGGGAAAAGTTAGCATTATCCAGGTTAGACAACAGGTCTTAAAATCAATAATGTAACTTCTCATTACTACTTTTCCCTTTAGTTCACCTTCCAGAAATGGCAATTCGATAGATTTTTATTTTAAGACCATTCCCTCTGGTAAAGGTGAAGGTTCATAGGAATCAGATAATTAACAGGAAGACAATTAGTGAAACTAAAAAGTTGTCCAGTTCCACACATCTTTTCAATATTTTAAAAAAATCAGCATACATGATGCCTGGTAGGTCTACTAATAATGCATTAGATATTTTATTTTCCAGTTGGGTTGAGTTTTCTTCCATAACACTAGTCACAGTTGAAATAAAGACACAAAACTTCATTCATAAGAAAGAACATCTACATTTCCAAAAATTTCCTAGAATATTTGTTGCAGTACCACAAAGCATTGTTTTGTGGAACATGGGATGATAATCTTTGCTGCTTATCTAATATAATCTATAATCATACTTTGAAAATAGCCAATCTCCCTGGTTATCTTGGCAGCAAATAAACCGGGCAAGTAGGGTTTCAAGCACCCTAAAAGGCTGGTAGAATTTGGGGGAGATTTTCCAGGAAGAGATACATGGAACAGGTGAGAGAGAAAATTGGGTAGTATGAGAACATTGATCACAATAGCCTCAGTCAGAGCTTAGGAAATGGGCATTCACCCCTTGGAAAGAAATCAGAAAATGGATCATCCATTCATATTAAAACAGATGTGAGAAATGCAGGTTGTCAGGGTTCATGCAAGCATAAAAACTGACCTTCTGAAGGCAAAGCCTACTTACAGCCTTGTCATTAGTTGCTAAGTAATAGCGTGAACAGACTGCATCTTAGATGGGCTACGACTACCTACCAGCTAGAAGGGTTGTTTACTTAAGTTTTGGGTTACCTTGTAAGCAACATAATTGTGAAGATATTATAGAGAAAATAACAGCCTCTGAATAAGGCATAGAAAATTCTCTAAAAGTTCCACAGCTACACAGGATTTAGCACAATAATTCTCCATTAGTGCAGCTGTGGAAAATAAATATACTCTCACTTTCTCCATGCTGTATTGTTTTAATTATGGTGCTTACAAGGTAAATGTACGTAAAAGAAGGTATCTCTAAGCTACTCATACTTCATAACATCTTCTTTGTGCATACAAACACGTTCTACACTAAAATACACAGATGGGTAAGGAGACTTGTAAAAGGGTGTATAGCTTTCTACCAAGTAGCCTACCATCAAACTCGCCCTTCAATGCAGATGGCAAATCATCGCTATTTGACTGCTGATAGTTCGTCCAACATTACATCATTTCATCCGACTCTCTAACGGGCAGATGTTGCCAGCACAAAGATCATTATTAAAATGAGTACTGGATATTATCTTTTGCAATCTTAGCCCAGACATCAAGGACTTCATAGCAAGGGATATTTAGCCCTTTCTTATTACTGTGAAGTACAAAATAGGAGTGAAAAAGTTTTTGAAGCAAAATGGAGTAAATCTGTACTGAAGTACAGATATATAGATATATATTCTGAAGATACATCATATGAGTCTTCAAGGCTAATGAACAGCTTTTGTCATATGCAATTAAATCACATGATGTGCTTAAAAACGGGTGCATTCCATCTTATTGGATGCATGCTCCCATGGTATATGCTATCTGCAGCTTAGATTTCCCTCAGGATTTTTCATCATTCCCAGAAATAGACTCCATGGCAGCAACTTCTCCAGAGATTAGATTTTGCAGTTAGCAAGTTAAAACCGGATTGGCACTTTCAATCCGAAGGTGGGTGGTCTAGTAACATCACTGTTCTACCAGCAGAGCTGTTCATTCTCCATCATTCTTTTTACTGGTATAGCTTCAACCTCTGTGACAAAGATTTGATTTGCTCTTTGTGTTAACAATTCCTGTATCAGCTGCTGTGTCAAGGACACACGCAAAACATTATAAACTGTTTATTAAATACTGAATGCTCTCGATTAGCAATAAAAGGTAAAGTGCTAAGAGGCATGCTGCGTTTATGTGCTGTGACTACTCTTGCACGGTTTGAGAGCTGTTGGAATGATTTTGCTATCACTGCATGCCATCCAGAAGGGAGCAGCAGATCCATGGCCAACATGAATGAAAAAAGGCTACCGAGAAAAAGAGAAACAGCCCAAAACCAATGGCTTGTGGCACTAATAAAAAAAGTATTTAAAAGGCAATTGGAGAAAAAACAACCCACTTCTTAAGCTCTAGATTACTTGGATGATTTTATAGCTTGCTTGTGTTTGTGCCTTGAATTCCTATCACAGAACATTCGTACAAAATAACCTGTTGAATAAATTCATTTTCATATAAACCACTGAGTTACAGAAAGACCAGAAGCAAATTTTTCATTCCACCCTTATTCAGATTAGCAGAGTGCATACAAAGTGTTTGATACCCGCTATTTTCGTAAGCAATTGTCTCTCTAAGCCATTTCAGTAACATCATGTTTGGACTACTATGTATCTTCCTGATTAAAACACTTCTGTATTTGTATATCCTTTCTCATTTAAAATGCTCGCAGTTACTCAAGAAAACACAATGCTAATAGCATCATCTCCAAACAACATGTTATAACTGTATATTTACATGCTGTTAACAAGGCCAACTGGACCGCATAGAAGAGATTCTATTCTATTCATCTCTAATGTATCAGTTAACTATTGATTTCATTGGGATTTTTAAAAGAAGGCTATTTAAACAACTTGCAAGGACTCACGAAATTTTTTCTGAATTTTATCATCATTTGCAGGTCTTCAATAGGTACATTGGTCACAATGCTATTAATTATATCCAAGTACTAAAGTAGCAAACAGTTCACTGCCCATATTAGGTTCACTACTTTGGTAGTGAAGTAAACTCATGAAGGAGAGAAGATTTGGTAAGCTCATGAAGGAGAGAAGATTTGGTAAGCTCATGAAGGAGAGAAGATTTGGTAAGCTCATGAAGGAGAAAAGATATCCTATTAATGGCGAACAACAGGAGCTGGCACACACCCCTCTACCTACCCAGGGAGATTAGGCTATGTATGACTCAAACTACCAAAATAGCTCCAGGGAAGACATAGCTTTAAAATAAAACCAACCCAAAACAAAACAGAAACCCCAACCTACCAACAGAAAACCTCATTCCACTTTGTTTTACACAAAGACTAAATAGCCTACCGTTGGTGAGATTTCACTCCTTCCCTGTCTGTGTTGGGTGCAGGTGCCCAGGAGCTGGCAAGGGCTGCAGGGGTCTCTGTGAAGACAGGACAGGCCGGGCTGTCCCACCTCAGATATGGCTGGCTCCAGGCAGACAAGGCCAGACGCCCACAGCCGGACAGGGCCACCAGCCACAGCCAACCACGGCCAGACTAGGCCAGACTAGGCCAGACTAGGCCAGACTAGGCCAGACTAGGCCAGACTAGGCCAGACTAGGCCAGACTAATCGCCCCTTACTAACTGGCTATCTTACGAAATCAAACTACTCTTCAGAGAACACAGAGTACAAAAATCTCACTGCTTATAGGGAAAGGACTCGGGTAAAATTCAGGCTCTTTGAGCACAGCTCCTTGTGGCAAATGTCCAGTTATTTAGAAAACGTGCTCTGTGAGATGAGGGACTACACAAGAATTAGAAGAGATTCCACAGGATGGTTGATGCATATTGCAGCACGGTACCTCAGGAGCAGCAGTTCCTACGCAGCCTACCTACATCTTCAGGTTTTGCAACAGCCTGTCAAACATGCACAACAGCAAATTCATTGGCTCACTTTTTAGAATAAAACTGGGCAAGACAGCCTGAACACTGTGCTAATATTTAAATTAGCCCAATGAATAACCTGACAGTAGTGACTTCTTTCCCCTGGCAGTGAAGGAGGTTTAGAACCAGGATCCAGACTATTAAATTCAGTGAATAGAGGTGCAGTGCCGCAGGCAGTCAAAATACTCATTGGAAAAGATTGATTCTGTACAAGTAACACTGCAGTGGTAATATTTGGTGCTCTGTAGAGATTCAAAGATTTTCTCCCACTCCTGCTCTCCCTTCCCACTTGTTTGTAAAAGTTCACCTCAACCCTCTGTAAAAAGGAGGATGTTTGCTAAGTCTTACAAAGGCTTTTTGAACTCAAATGTAAATAGGTACTTCAAGGATCTCTGAAATACTACCATACTCCCAATAGATTCCTGAAGAAACAAATTTTTATTGCTGGAGTGCAAGATGTATATAGGACCTTTTAACAGAGATATAATTTCCTTGGGGGAGATATATCATGGAGAAATTATTCAAGCCTCGTATCTTGAATAGTTTAACTCAAAGCTGGGAAATACCAGCTGTGGGATGCATTAACATCTTCTGCAGGCTCTGTACTGCCCCAGGGGAATCCTCACTGGACTGCTGCTGGAGCTCAGCTCTCCATGTTTTTCCTGCAGAGCTGTACTCCACGGATAGATACCATGTGGAAGTCAGAGCTTTCTGTATGTCTACACTGGAACTGTGTCTTGGAGAAGAAATTCCCTCTTCCTTCTGAACCCTCCAGCAACCACATCTTGAAAAGTTACAAGAAAACATGTTGACAAGCTTTAGAGCATGAATGTCTATTCCTAGGAGGGATGTTCTTATTTTTTCCCTATGAAAAATGTCAGGTTTCTCCTTTACTTCTGTTCAGAGAGCTAGTAAAAGCCAGTAAGATAACAAGTCTAAGACCCAATCTTCCCTACCCAGTTATAAACCTCAAGAAAATACACAGGGTTTCTTAGCCATCTCTTCTTTTCTCTTCCCTCCCTTATTTAATTAAATAGAAAAGGTAATGCCTCTTCTGGGTAACTTCAGTCATTGCATTTTCAGTACTGGAACATTCACAAGAAAACTTCACTTTAAACAGTGGAGCAATACAGTCCGTATGCTGCATAATTACATGGTAATTAAACAGAATAGTCAATTGAGATATAAACAGCCAAAGGTGGACATTTGAAGAATAGCTTCTTTCTTTTTTACAGTTCCATTATTTTCATTTTTTTTCAAAATATAACCTTCTGATAATTCATTTGAAATTTACTCTACTAGAAGGCCACTGAAATATGCTGTTACTGCAAATAACATTTTCAATTTCAAATTACTAAACTAAATGAATACTTCAAGGTGTGCATCATTTTGTCTAAATTTCTTCTGTAATATCTAGTTTCTAACAAAGACCCAAACTACTCAACAATATTTAAACAAAGTAGGTCTCTTTCTTGGCAGTCAGCAATATCAAAGCCTAGGTCTGTATCTAGTTTAACTTTAAGAAATACATCCTGCTATCAGAAAAACACCTCCCTTCTTTACTGTAACAGCAATAGAGTACTTCTCTCTGATTACTGTCATAAACTCCTAAGTCTTCTGGATAGTTATTAAGTAGTATATACGGCACAGCTCATCTAAGGCAAGGGAATATATATTTTTGTTTGTCTGTCTACAATGAAGATAAAGTGCTGGAGATTTGACCAAGGGACTGTCCTAAAAGTATGAGGCAGTACCTCTGGTTGTGCTTGTTTACCTAATCCATAGTTAGCATATGTGCATTAGAGGAAAGATATCTGGGCCTGTCAATTAAATATTTGGCTTCAAGATGAATGGTCTCTACCAAGTGCAGTATAATTCAAAAGGCTATGTATATTTTAAGGCCTACAACATGCCCCCAAAATACTTGTGTAGAATTTTTTTATTATATAGGGGACAGTACAGGACTTGCAGATTAAACCAGGATAAACTTCCCATGCAGAAAGAACAATCCATGGAAACCACTTATTTATCAAAGAGAAAGAGCAGACAAGGTTAAAAAGTTAAAAATACTGGCTGAAATACATCTGTTGCCTTGGCCCAGCAGAAGCCAGGAAGCCTTCTGGCAACCAGACTCCATCCTCCAGTAAGTACAGCGACAGTGCTGGAGACAAAGCTCCCCTGGGGAGCGATTCCAAATGCCCTGGGTAAAGTTACTTTATAAAAACACCTTGAAGATACCTGCACTGCGTATGTCAGAGCTTGTGACCTATCGGTACAGATTTTATAAATACCTTTGCATTTGAAATAGGAGCTACCTGTCTCTTTTTTTCTTCTCCAGAATATAAAATGAATTTTCAGTGTTTGACTTATATGTTACTCCAAATAAGAGGCTGTTAACGGTGCTACAGCATCAGCATCCACGGGTGCCAGCTCTGCACACAGCGCTGCTCTGGAGCAGGAGGAGCTTTCAGGTTGTCTTTGAGGGTTCCTAATTCAGCAGGTGTAACATCAACACAAATAAGATTAAGTCAACATCGTGACATAATTTCCACATTCTTATAATTAAAGAATATTACAATAGAAGCAAGCTTGACAGAGGAAGGAAACTATAATTGAAGTATCTTTGAACCAAACATTTTAGATAAGCAGCTCACTAACAATAAAGGTCTCCTTCCCGAGGGAAAATGCCTCACTACTATTCCAAAAGCACGTGAAATATTCATAATGCTGCCTTGAAATCCAGTATTTACATGAACAGTTGCAGAATATAAATGCTGCATTAATGAACCCAGGTAGTGCTACCAACTCTGCAAGTACCACAGATGCAAACCGAAGAAAAATAAAGCTGAACAGAAGTATGTTACCAAAATGGTAATACACAAGGCTATGGAGGAAGACTTAACAGGAAAGAACTTTCCATTTGCATACAGAAGCTTTTAAATCACAATTTGGCTCCACGTTTTGGGTTTTCACACATACCACTTACTAAATGGTTGCCTGGTTATGGGTAAGCATTTGAGCAATAGGCGATGTTCAGCTTCAGTGTCTTATCGTTTATCTTAACACATTATTACCAAGAATACGCAGATTAAATGTCCTTACTTGTTTTCTTTTCCGTGCTTGCAGTTAAAGTATATAATTACCAATTCACCTGTGCTTGTATTTGACATTTAAACCCAAAGCAGTTCTGGCAGTAACTTCCACAGGACTTGGAAGATTTACCTACCACATCTCCCACCCTTCATTTCATACAGCCCACCTACTGTCCCTCCCTAGCCCAAAGCCATGTCTAGAGATAAACTTTTCTGCTGCCACCCGATGGGCAAATTAAGTGCAAAAATTAGTTCATACGAGGTTTATCATTAATTATTTTTATTATTATTCTTTTTTTTTTTTTCCCCCTCAGCAGTGAAAAACACTCCAAGAGTCAGACACAGCCGAAAGCTAGGTTTACTGAAGTGAGCACATCTGGCATTTTCCACCTCTCTAAACAAAGAATTCTACCACTTCCATCTTCAGCCTTGGCAATTAAGGATCCTTGGTTCACATGCTTCTAGACCCAGTTAGTCATTCGCTGGGGTTTTACAGAATTAAAATATCAGCTCCTACTTGTTACTGCAGTTATTGGAAATGCAGGAAGAATGACTACTTGTCATTAATTAGGCCTTTTTGTTAAAGGGAGTTCACTTGATTGTGATGCAACCTATCCAGCCAATTTGACAGCTCATCTGCATTCACGTCATACCCAATTAAACTCCAAATATATTGTTATACCAACGATTTAAGTGGATATATGCTGTAATTCACTACCCAGCCATACAGGATTTGACTGCTGTAGCCTGCAGGAATTAATACAAATTGGTCTGAGCCAGCATTGAGTTAGGAAAATCCTGTCGGTACCCTGTCCTCACAAGAACATCCCTTGCTGTCACGTATAAACTGAAGCTATGGAAAAGGGTTCCTTCTTTTGTCAGTCTCCTACTGAAACAGGCATAATTTTGATTTCTCTCCCTCTCTAAATGCTTCCCAGTGGCT
This sequence comes from Pedionomus torquatus, assembly GCA_013398155.1. Classification (NCBI taxonomy): domain Eukaryota; kingdom Metazoa; phylum Chordata; class Aves; order Charadriiformes; family Pedionomidae; genus Pedionomus; species Pedionomus torquatus. The sequence goes on from VZRU01004147.1 coordinate 154,620, forward strand.
TCCTGTGCTGTAGCCCCTGCAGCCCAGAGCAGCAAGCACACACTGCATTCTCCCCTCCACTCCATTCTCCCTGCTGTAGCCTCAGCAGGATGTTTCTACTGGTAGGAAACCCACAGTACTTTCTTTCCTTGAAAACACAAGTCCTTATTAAACAGTCACAGTGGTCTGTTAAAAGCCTCACTGGAACTCTTGAAAATGGGGAGAAAGGATCAGGGACAGTGGGAGGTGCCCATTTAGCAGCTGGGTCCAACTGGGAAGTGGCAGGACATTGTGGAGCAGCTGTTTTGGAAGCAGAACAACCAACTGTGCGGCTCTCAGAGTGGCACAACCATCAGTCTTACACAAACATCTTTAAGTTTACAAAGTGTGGAATTAAAAAGATTATTTTACTCTTTGAAAAAACTTCAAGACAATCATAGTCACAACCGCTTCACCACCTCCCTCTTCTTCAGTTATTCCTGTAGCTTCAAAGGAATAATAATAAATGCTGTTCCCTAAGTGATCTTACAGCATCATATTATATTTTAATAGCTTATAGAGTAAAACCATCAATACACAAAAGTCTTGCTGCATTAAAAGATGATCTTTTCCTCTGATGCACAGGGAATTAATCTTACTAGTTCGCATGATAAACATTCCACCAGAGTACTGCGACCATCCTGCCAACTTCTGTGATGAGCAGCTGTATCAGTGTAAACAGAAGAAAGTATTAATGGAAAACAGGGGAAAGAAGCAATCTCTGGCTGAACACTGCCCCTGCCTTTTCCAAGATGACTGAAATATCTTTTCCTGTCAGTATTTAGCATTGCAGCTCACACTTGCTGCTGCTACTTAAGGAGTACAGAAAGAAATAATTCAAGTCATGCTAACATACTGATGCAAATGCAAACCTAGTCTAATAAGGTATTAGAATAATATCAACATAAATAATAGCTTCTGTGTAGCCCGTAACAGTGATAGGCAATTTCATTTTAATTAAATGTCAGTGTGAAAACTCTCTTTGAATTGATCATATTAACTCTTCTGTCCGTAAGGGAAAAAACGGAAGAAAGTGGCTGAACTGTTGTTTTAATATTCTATTGTCATGCAAGGCATCGAACCTGCTGGCTTTCTGATTAGCACTGACTTCTTTTGGCATGAGAAAAACCAAGGTCAACTCTTCTCACACAAGACAGCGTTATCAGCATGGGGTAATACAGAGCATATAAAACACATGAGAGCCACTGCTTGCCAAAATACTCCCGTCCCTCTTAGCCCTCCTATCACAGGGAGATAGAGATATACGCTTGGATATCATCACTAACCAACAAAGAATTGAGTCCATATCTCCTCACTGAGCTTTTTAGCAGCCTTGTTTATACTTTCATGAGAAAGATGAGGGAGAAAAACCCTACCGCACTCCAGAGGAGAAAGTCAATGAGGCAGAAAAATAATGTCCCGGTAGAAAGCTGCGAGGAGAACAAAGCCCAGATTGGCTCTGCGAGGTGGTTTGCATGGTTAATCTGCAGTTTCAGACTCGGCATTTCCAGGGAGACGGTTCATTCCACTCCAAGTACTGCAGATGTTGGACACCACCACAGACGTCTGCCAGCCTTTTCTTTGGCTATCTCCCTTTCAGATATTTAGACACATGGATTGCACGTGACAACAAACCCAGGAAAAACGAGAGCAAGAGGCTGCAGAAGAATGCAGCAAAACTGTAAGCACCAAAAAGCAACAAGAAATCCTCATTTTCCATCAAAACTCTCTAAAATGCCCTGGCTTCTGCACAAGGTTTATCTCATAACCTCGTTTATCTCGTAACATATCTCATTGTCTTCCACGGCAGTAAGTCCCTTGCTGTGGCAGATGTGTAATGCAGCATCAAAGTACAAGAAACTGGACCCAGGCTATAAAACAGGTACAGCACATAAAAAGATAAAACACTTGGCAATCTGACCTCAGCATCAAGGGATAACTTTTAAAGCTTTCCTTAGTGCCTTAACGCTTTTCACAGACAGTATGAATTATACAGTTGTGGTTGGGACTTTTTTTCTTCTTATAGAGCTATTTTCCAGAATTATTTAAACTTACTGATTTACATAAAAGGGAAAAATCCACAAAGACCACACACCAACAACCTCCTCCATCTTAATAGACATCTATATTTTCAAGAATAGAAACGGAGTGGAAGATTTAAGTGGTTGTTCAACAAGATGTTGATTTGATAGTGCAGTTCCCAAGGAGTATTTAATTTTCTGGAGTTATGCATTTTTCAATAAAACATAATAATGATGTGGAATGAATGTGTTGATCACAGGACAGACTCTATAGTATTTGGATGGTTCTTGAATATGTTTAGACATTGCTAATGATCCATTAATAGCTTATTAAAGTGAAAGAAGCACATACTATTATATCATTAATAGTTTCAAAAGACCTAGAAGATAACAGTCTTCATCTGGTTGAATCCTGACTCTGTGAAAAATATTTAAAGGCTTTTTTTTTCTTATCCCTGAAGAGATTATTAATGTTTAAACTTAATAATTTAAAAAGAAAATAACTTTCAAAGAAAAGAATAATAAAAAGTTTAATTAAAAGATTCTTTGGAAGAATCTAGCAAATACACATATGGAATATGCCTGAAGCAGAAATGCAAACTAAAACCTATATGGATTACATAAGGGATTAAAGTTATGAATAAGACACTAGCAGGAAAAAAATAGCAACCTGTGTTCCGAGTTAGAAAAAAGTGTTTTGTGTATGTAAGAACACCTGCAGATGGTCACACCAAAGACCACCTAGCCTTGTTATGCCCCATGCCACCAGTTAAAAGCATCAGATCAGAGAAGGAGCCGAAGATAAAGGTGAAGAAGGAAGTGATCTTCCCAACTGCCAGCGCATTCTGATGTCTAATCCTTAGGTCCACGTCTCAAAAACATTCTCAGGATGGTAAAATCACAAACAAATTAAGAGAATGAAAAGTACCTTTAGGAGCTTTCTCTTTTCAGTGCAGAAAACAGACTGTTTAAGATGCAGGCTGCCATCCTCAATTTCTTCATAACCTGCTTCATCTGAAAGGGTCCTCATTTGTTCTTCATTCGCAGAAGCTACTACTTGAAATCTTAACTATTTCTGAGAGATATATATACACACACACATAGCGAGACGACTGCTGAACATCTTTGAAATGAAATAAAAAAAAAACAAATAAAGTTTTATAATCTAAAAACCAAAGGAGTTTCTGCAGGGGCAGGGGGGGTGAATAATCAGCTCAAAATCATCCCAACCCCCCCACCGATCTGGCAGGGCTGGGGGTGTTGCCTGCGTTATTTCCCTTTAAGACCTTATTTCATATTCTCACAGATGAACCAGCATTAAAATGTTAACGTTGGTTGACTAACTGTACCGAGGGAAAAGCTAATGAGGGGTGTTTGCATTTGGCTCTCCAGGCTGATAACATAGGCTGCTGAAACTTGTAACCAGACAGTTTCTTTGGGCATAGTGATTCAACCCATTATCTTAAACATTCATTATCATTAGGATTCTTTTTTCTTCTTAAAAGGGTTCTGCTAAAATAAAGCTGGATCTTTCTGAAGCAAATGTTTGTTATTTTGAGCCATCTTATAAAACGTACTACCTAGTAACTACTGATTGCTGAAGCTTTCATTTTTAATTATATTTTCAAATCTATAATAGATATCACTATATAACACATGCTTTCATGTTTTGCTGTAGCATTTCTGCCTTGCCTTCATTGAAATTTACCTGTAGTTAATTAAAAGGGGATCCTTCTACTATAGTATTTATGGTAAAAAAAATAACACCATCTTATTGATTTCATTTAAAAAAACCTAAATAATACATTACAACTTGTGTACTGCACTTCTGTTTCAAGGATAGATACGGGGCTGTTCAAAGTAGCTCAAAAGCCTCTTCCCCCTTGTCTCCCCTCCAGCATTAACCTGTACCGCTATCAACAGCTCCAGATTGCTCCAAAAATTTGAGCACAGCCAAGTAGGCATCTCCAAGAAAATCCCTTTTTTACCCTTTTTAGGCCAGCTGGTGAAATAGCCACCAGCAGCAACTCAGATTTCCTTAACCAGCTCAATCAGAGCGTTCAGGTGAGACTGATACTTGGCGGCACTTAAAAGGTTTGAACATCAGGGTGGTCAGGCACATCAAGCCCATTCCCTGCTTCACTTTTCCTGCCCAGTGCCTTTCCCTGGGAGCTACAGGAGGTGGTGGTCCCCTTGGGAAGAGCTGACAACCTGTTGGGTGACCCCCCCCAGCCGACAGCACGTGCACCACCATTTCAAAACGGCGAGAGCTCAAACAGCTTTATCCCCTTTTGAAAAAAGGTTGGGACAAGCTTTGGAAGCGCCAATGCTGATCCAGCTGCCCTCATTGCACCAAGGCAAAGATGATCAACCTTCATTCAAAGATCTGCTCTACAGAGGCAAACCACTTCAGCCATCAGAAGTCTGTCTCTCTGCATGTTTCCAATGAAAAATCAGCCTGGACTGGAAGACCAGAGCAAAGCTCAGCCTTTAGACAAAACAAGCAGTGTCCTGGTGACTCAAGCTGGCCTCTGGCACAGGGAACATCATCTTTTTAGTGCTGCTGACATTTCAGAATGAGGTCCTGAGGTATTTTACCCTCAAGGGAGTAAACAGATATAAAGTGCACGCAGCTTTTGGCAGTACATTATCAGAATCTCCCTGGATCAGAGCCAAGCTGTCACTCTTGGCCGTTACACCATGGTCTGAATTGATAATACTTTGATACAGGCAATTCCAGACTAAAGTGAGGCACAAAAAAAGATCTGGAATTGGAACACTGATGTCTTCAATAAATGTTCCACAGAGAATCCACTGTTTGAATGTAGTGTGTACTGCTTTTCTAGAAGTATTAACCCATTAGACATATTTATAAAAACATTATAGATATATACGTAACTATAAACATATAGATACAACATTACACCTTGGCTTGAACGTTTAACTAATTTCTAATTTAGACCAAATTTATTTTTCTATTACAACAAGAGCTGCAGAGGGATCTGGACAGGCTGGATGGATGGGCCAAGACCAGTGGGATAAGGTTCAACAAGGCCAAGTGCTGGGTCCTGCCCTTGGGTCACACCAACCCCATGGATGCGACAGGCCTGGCAGAAAAGTCTCTTCTCCCAAGTCACGGGCGATGGGACAAGAGGAAACAGCCTCAAGTTGCACCAGGGGAGGTTCAAAACGGATATTAGGAACAATTTTGACATGGAAAGTGCTATTAAGCATTGGACTGGGCTTCCCAGAGAAAAGGGTTGAAGCACCATACATGGAGGTATTTAAAAGATGGGTTGACATAGTGCTTAGAGACATGGTTTGGTGATGGTTGGACTAGATGATCTCAAAGGTCCCTTCCAACCTAGCCATTTCCATGATTCTAGTTTTTCAGCCTACCCTCAGAGACACTATTAACAGGCAGCACCACCTGAGGAGGTGTGTCAGCAATCCATTTTCACATGCCAGCAGCAGTCATTTGCACTCAGAGACACAGGTGCAGTAGGGCAGACAGTGGGCTCAGCCCTGCCCATCGCTGAGCACCTTCATTACTCACTGTAAGATGCCACTTTGGACTTTCACAGCATTGCACAAATACTTTTTACAAAGCCCTGGAAAGGTCATGCCTCAAATCCAAATTGGAATACCTGAGCCTCTTAGCTGCTGGGTCAAACCTCTTCTTGAGGCTGTATTTCTTTCGATAACACCTGGAAGCTCCAAGCAAAGATCCTTGGTGTCTTAAGGACAAACAAACAAACAACAGCACCTGCACAATTTATTTTAGAGATGTTCTGGTCTGGTTGTCCAATAGGAGACTGTTAGGACTCAGAACAGTATGAGTGACCAACTTCATTTGCCTGCAGCTGTCTACAGGACCTAACACAAGGCTGGTGGAAACAGGTAGGCTGTAAGGAAGACAGGCAAAGCAGTAGGGCTGATAAAGCCTCTCTAGTGTGGAGGTCCACCCACACTACAGGGATGATAAAGCCTCTCTAGTGTGGAGGGAGGTCCACCCACACAGTTTACAGTCTGCTTTTCAGTGGAGCTACTTGCTGAAGTGAGCTCAAGTGATAAGCTGTGTTAGTGGAAGGACATTCCCAGTACCCAAGCTACCTCTGTAAGCTTTCCACACAACTGCTGTGTGCCGAGCTGATACGCGCCATCCCTCAAAAATTCCTCCTGGTAGATAAGAAGGATTTGGAAAACGAGGGTAGTCCACATGTGGAACATTCAGCTACACTAACGCAAGAGCAATGCAAGTAAACCAGGGTGCTTCAAACCACAGAAAAGAGCCTTTGTGCTTGTTTCTCAAAGCCATAGGTTAATCTATTTAGAAATAATAAATTAAAACTACAACTGCTCAAAAATTATTCCCTAATAATTTTTCTTCATATTTCAGAGTCTAGGAGGACTACCTGAAAAACACTAATAACAACTAAAGGAAGCATCCTTAGCAGTCTATGCTCTTAGGATGGACTGGGATGCCAATACGAACAGTTTAAGGTACTTTCAAACACTAAGAACACCATGAAATCTTTATTTTGAGTAACTAGCGAAGACTGTAGATGTAGAGAAAGAATTAATTTGTTTTAGTGGAGGTCTTCAAATTATTAATGAAGGAAATGTTGAATGAGTAAAATAACCCAACAACAGAGATTAACTATTCAATTACATGAATTAAAGAACCAGCTTTTAAAACCAGTTCAGAGAAGGATTATGCTTCGACATATTACAAGTTACTTTTCAAGCTTTTGAAGTGAATATAGCATTCATGGATCTCAGTAATTAACTCTAAAATAGGTTAAAGGCTGTGAAATTAAAGCATCTTGCATATTTAGCTACTGTATCCCGCCTGCACGTGCTATGTTTGGGATGGGCCAGGAGTTCCCTGCCTGGCAGATGGACCCAAGAATACTGGAGTTTTGGCTTTTGTCTGTCCTGTGAGGGCAAAGTCCTCACTTCTGGGGACTGCTGGGTCGTGCTCCTCCGTGCTTCTTGATGCTGGCAGAAGGATCTGCATTACCTGCCGCTGGAGAGGGAGGGAGGCCACCAGGGCCTGATAACCCCAATAGTGCTTTCTCGACCTGTGCTTACGTATCTTGTTGGTAAAACTGAACCCATCTCACATGCTCTGTACCTCCAAATGGACCGAGGAAACCGAGGGGCAGGAACTCAGCTCACGGTTTCTTAATGGACTGCACTGATGATTGGGTTGGAAGGAAAAAAGGAATTGCGCTCTCCCTCTTGCTTCTGTGCAATGAGAGCTTTACGGATCGGTGACAGCTTTGCTAAATTGGATTTAGTACTGTGTTACTTACTTCAATTGGCAACGAAACAAAGTCGTGGGCAACCGGAGCCTTTGAAATGCCCTGAAACAAGTTACTCTGCCAGTTTCCTACTCCTGTAATTAGACCTTCTGACACAAGTGGGCTTGCTTGGAGCGTAACATACCCATGTGCTTTTCCTATCTATCTACCTATCCATCCATCCATCCATCCATCCATGTATCTATCTATATGTGTGTGTGTGTGTTCATACAAAGGGAGCTTGTATCCCATTTTCTCCTACCCAGCCTATTTTCAGACAATTGGCATTAGACTTTTTGGGTGCTTACTTGATTGGAAAAATGGACAGAAAGAAGAGCTGGTTCTCCTTTGCACTGTATTTGCTATAATGATGTGCTTGGTTGAACACGAGGTATAAATCCTCACCAGAACAGAGCAGTGAGACGCTTTCCTTCAAACCATTTAGAGGAAAGGCTTCAAGTAATGGGTGATCTGACCCAAAGTCTGGAAAATTCTGTATGATCTAAGGGACCTGCCTCACCTTCCAGAAGTGAACAAGTACCCAATCCTGAGTGAAACAACAGTCAAAGCATTTAGTACTATGGTGATGATCAGCGAAAATACCTCTCCGTGTTACCAGTCCTTACTAAAAAGTCCATGTTACTACTGTGAAACTGTTAGCTTCTGCTGGCTGAGACACTCAGATAACACAGGCACATAAAGGGAACCAGAAATAAAACTGCTTATGCATGAAAACATACCCAGCATCCCAACTGATGAGCACTTAGCTGAAGAAATATTCCAGGAACAGGAGTCAGCTCAGGATTTCTATTCACTTCAGGTAAGCACAGTACTATGCCACATCTATCAAGTCACATAGACTTGACAAATTCAAGAACGTATTCACCACAGAGGCTGTGTTACTTATTATCTGTACCTCCAAATTCAAATTACAAACCTCACTGCCCACCATCTCAAAAAGACATTGGGAACTATCAGTAACTTGCAGAAACTTCCCCAGGTAGTTTCTGCAAATGGAGGTTTGCTCAACTTACCTTTCTTATGTATAGACCTACCCATCAAACATTACAGAAAGCCAAGATGACCATTTCTAATCCAGCTAAGAATGGTACAACACAATCTCTTTGTAAAACCTGCTGACTTCAAACATAAATCTGCTGTCAGTGAACATTTCAGTTTAGAGAATATGCCTCCGAAGAGGAGCAGCCTGCTAGATTGTTTCATTCTGCAAAAAGTTTCTCATTTCCCCTGCTTTGGCATTTCACAACTGAGCAATTACTGTGGGTGTAAAATGTGCTGCCTTGCTGACTGGGCCCGTGTTTGACTGGGCAAAGATAAAATAAAAATTGTGAAATACATTAATTTCCTTGTTGTGGCAATAATTCTTTAGGGAATAATTTCTGAGGTGTGCTCCAGTTAGTAATGCTGTCCCTTTCTATTACTAACATTTCCCTTTGTAATTGTCTTTGTCAGCCTTTTGATGAAAGGGACTAATCTCCTAAATATATATATATTTATATACACACACTATGTATAGTTGTGACTACTATTTTTTTGGCCATTGGTTAACCTAGAGAAATAAAGCTAAAGAAAAAAATACAAAGCAGGCATCAAAACGTGATCCCGCGTCAACATCACTGCTGGAAGCATAAAGCGCTTAAATACTAATACTGTTCAGATCAACAAACAGCAGGATTCAATTGAAACTCACTCTTAAACAGTCGAATTAAACGAGGTGTCATTTAAAAAGATTAGTTAACATAAATAGATCTTAAACTTGCTACTGATGCAAAGGCAAGGTCTGTTGTTTGGGTTGCTGGTTTTTTCCTAAGTGAGACAGACTTGCAGGGCAGATGACTGGCAGTAAAATTAGAAACATTAACAACTCCACCTTCTCTTTCTGAATTCGTGAAATATATATAAAAAAGAAAATAAACACCACCTACTATATATTTTTTTTTTTACTTCCCTGGCAAAAACAACATTCCTATGTCAAAGCCACGCGTGGTGGATACAATACGCCAAGTTCCACAGTACACTGCACCTGCAGGATTTCCTGTACTACAACACACAATTCTGTAAAATATTCCCTTCATCTTGATGCTTTTTAAGTCAGGAGAGGCACAGGCCTTCAGACAAGGAGAATGAACCCCAACCCCCTCATCCTGCGGGCGTGGGAGCCTTCTTCAGATGGCATCTCTCAGCGTCTCGGGGCGCTCACAGCCCCAGCCTGGCAAGCACAAGCAACCAAGAAGCTGCTGCAAAGGGACTAAAATGAAGCAGGACAAGGTAGGAAAGTGACTCCTCTCCCCAGGACGGTTGTCACTGTTGCTTTTCTGTTAGGTGAAACAGGGAATAAAGAAGACAGGTGAAAGTAATGAGAAAAAAAAAGATCATATCAATCTAATGATTAAAATCCCGCAGTTGAGAGCGATGACTACAACAGGCCAGTACTGCTTAAAAGACCACCCGCAAGCCAGCCTCCCTCTTTTTCCCCTAACCCGTTTTAACTGAACATAGTACAGATGACTGAGACCAAGCTGAAAGGCTACAGCACCTGAAGCACTGTATACGGCTTCCTACTGACACACCAGGGAAGGCAGGCTGGGATGTGAACACGCAAGCCAGCTGGAGAGCGGCGGTACCTGTTCTTCTCATGCCCTTTTCTCACCACGTAAGGGAAAGATTAATAAGCCTGTGATCTCTGCACGCGCGTGACAGATGAATCGTTTTTCCAAGCTATTTTCTGAGGCATATCCAAAGCAATTACGTAAATTCCAGGAGAAAATTAGGCTTGTTTTAGTTGGTTTTATGAGCTCCATCTTAGGAAGAGCCAGAAGCTCCTCAGACCCATTGGGTGTATTCTTTATCCTCCTGCGAAAGATGAAGATGCCAACGACACTGCAGAGAGTCAGGACTACTGCCTATTCAGTTACTTGTGATAAACAGTATTTGAAGTTCCTGTAAGGATCTAATTTAATTAATACCATTAATTTGATGTGAATGCACTGCCTGAGATATAGAGTGGAATTATCTCGACTAATAGTTTCTTCCTAGAAGTCCGTTATGAAAAACCATGACTGTACTCAGGAAATGCACTGGTAAGGATATATAATGTAATAAAATTGAAGAACCCGGTTTAAAGAATATGTCCTTCTTCAGAATGTCTGGCTGTGGAAGGGAAAGAATCCATTAAAATTTCAAAGTGTTGTTTAAAAAATCCAAATTCAGCTTGGTTATTTAAAAAAAAAAAAATCAAGCTTTGCAGTGATTTTGAAGAGTCTTACTTTTTGCAAGCTTGCAACAGGAAAATCCAATTAAAGAGAAGTAGCAGAGAAAGAACTGAAGTCTACAAGGAGCAAAATTATCATCACCTGAGCCTTTTTGCAAGACTGTGGCCACAGAGCAAATATTTGCACTCTAGAGGTTTCCCTCCACAGCATTCATTCCGTGTTTTTCCATATTTCTATCCTAACATTCCTCATGAGGCTATTTAATCACTAACTCAGCTGTGTGGTAGCTCAAATATATCTACACCAATTTTTTAAATCAGAATTCATAATTAGTATTTATTTTAGCAGCTAAAAAATAAGGAAAAAGAAAATAAAGCTCAGCTTTAGTATATTCAGATTAAATTTAATTCTTGGGCTTTTTGAAGAATCTTGTATAATTTTGTACATAATGAGACCATGAAAGTTTCAATTTGACTCAAAATTAAAATTTAGCTCATCTTTAAATAAAAAGCATTTTTATAGTAGTAATATGAGATAGCATTCTTTCTGGAAAAGAAAGAAAATGTTTCTGGAGAACTACAGAAGTTGAAAAATCTAGAATGATTTGTAACTGAATGTTACAAAATGGCAAATTTTAAGACAAGTACTCACAAACAGAACAAGCTAAACAATTGGCAACACACTCCAGCAGCAGACCATAAAATTGCACAAGGTAGATTTAGACAATATTTTAGGAAACTGATAAGGGAAAGTGTTATCTGGGAAGAGGGGATATGCACTAGTCAGTCAAGATGATACTCAAAAATGCTTGGACTAGAACTTGGCATTTTCATCAGCAGCTTTCATTCCTATGGTGGCTTTAGTCAACAGTGATTGAGAAATTCTTCTTGCTACCCTTAACCATGTATTTTCAAGTGACTTGATCCAAAATAATGGGAAATTAAGTTCCCAGCCAAGCCATCAAACCAACAACTTGAGAAAGGTTCCCCAAGTCTAAATGCACCAATCTCTTCCTCCTAGTACAAATCAACTGAAATAATGTATGGTTTTTACAGGCTGTAATGAAAATATGCATTTGTCTCAAAAAGTGCATTTGTTGATTTCTTTATCACCATCTCAAATGATCTGTTATAGGTTTATATAAGCTATTTTTTAGTCTTAGCTAACTTCGTGGATTTTCTCTTAATAATTTCTAGTTGCAGTTCCCTACAGCTCTGCGGCAGAACGCTAAAACGCTGATATAGCCTAGGAGTCCCTGACACCACCATCATCATTATTATTTTTATTAAAGTAAATAAACTTTCTTTATACAGTAGTTTTATATTCTTGAGATCATAAAACGGTAGTTCTTGGAGTAAGCAGATTGATGCAGTACTTTCTGTACTCAAGAGATCTCGCCTTTTCAAAGACTTGTGTTCCAAGGCTAATCCAATATATCAGAAAAATAATAAAGACAAATGCTACTGTGGAGTCATGTCTGGAAATAATAATGCCAAAAATTGCAAAATGCTGAATTTTCCCTGACCCCGTTAATCACGTTATTCATCACATTATGCTTTAAATGATGTCAGCGGGGTAAGATCGTGCATTCTATTGAATGAACGGGGAAAAATAAATTTGGAAGTTTGCTGGTGTTTTTTTTTTTCCTCTGTTTACAGAAGGAAAACATACACATAAATCAAATGTATCTTCCTATTCTTCAAAACTTTCAAAGACTCAACATGTTTCTAAGACAATACAAGCTCAAGAAAAACGACTACGTAAACTCACGAAGAATGACATTAAAAATCTTCAGCATTACTGCTCTATTAGCCCTGCAGCGTTTCTTAGTGTGCCACAACAGGCAAGAGTCTGGAGGATCAACAGTAGCAGAGGCAAAGGTAGTGGAGTGGTAGGAGACCTGGTGTGGTTTCAGCCAAATTTACCAAAACCAGATTGACAGATGGCCCTTCCTCCCCCCTTTAAGAAAAAAAAAAAAAAAAAAAGAAAAAGGAGAGAAAGAAATAAAAGGAGATTAAGGAATTAAGAACGACAT
>VZRU01004147.1:167274-177973 GCA_013398155.1 Pedionomus torquatus
ATAATAACAACAAAAAAAAAAAAAAAAAAGAGAGAGAAATATAATGAAATAGATACAGTATATACAAAACAGTATCAAGCTCCCAGGGTGATGATCATGTCACCAGCAGGCATCAGAAAAAGTCCCAGACTGGACTCAGCGATCGACAGGAGCTGGATTCCAGATCTGGAGTTGGGAACGCTCAAATTGGGATCTAAGGCAAACAAACAGGCAGAGTCTTCCTTGGACTTCGGCCATCGAATAAAGAGAGTTGACCTGTTGATCCCTCAGCTTTTATAGGGGGCATGATGCTGATGGGATGGAATACCCCTGTTGGTCAGTCCTGGGTCACCTGTCCNATGGGGATGAGATGGAATATTCCTGTTGGCCAGTTCTGGGTCCCCTGCCCTGTCCGTTCCTCCTTGCGGGTGGGACCCCTTTATGCTTTTCCGCTTCCGACCCTCCAACAAGGCAAGTAACAAAATTCCCTGCCCTGGGTTGTTACCGCAACAAGTGTAAGCAAGGGCCTCTCTGCACACCACTCCTTGGTATCATCAGGTCTCATCACTGTGAGAGTGAACAGTTTTCTGAACAAGGTGCTGTTAATGTCAGAGTTTAGTTAGTTAGAAGAGGCCCAGTTAAGAAAGCAAAATTGTAAAACAGAATATTGGTTCATTTCACCTCAAACCAGGACACCTGTCTTAACCTACAAGTTAATCACAGTTAATGGGACTTGTAGAATACCACACCACTAGTGAGACCTCAAAATAACCAATCTTCTTTTAATCCTGAATTCACAATAGGAATTCAGGGGCTCTGGGTACATAGATGGAAAATAAACATACATATGAAAACATATGTGTGCGGTTCTGTTTTCCCCTTCATAGAAAATTTTCTGTCCTTGGCTAAAAGTGACTTGAGTCCTTACAGACTTCTTGATCTTTAGTCACAGAACCACAGAAAGGCAGGAACATCTTTCATTAGATCAGGTTCCTTAATGCACTCACCAGTGTGACCTTGAACGCTTCCAATGATGGGCCATCCACAACTTCTCTGGGCAACCTGGTTCCATATCTCATCATCTTTATCATAAAGAATTTCTTCTTTAAGTTCCATCTAAATCTATCCTCTCTCACTTTAAAATCATTGCCCTTCTCCTGTCACCACAGACCTTGGTAAAAAGTTTCTGTATGTCTTATAAAACCCTTTTCTATATTGAAAGGCCAGAGTAAGGTCTCCCTGGAGCCTTCTCTTCTCCAGGCTGGATAAGCCCAACCTTCACAGCCCATCAACATACCAGTGGGGCTCCTCTGACCATTCCATGACCCTCCTCTGGACCCAATTTAACAGACTTACATTTTTCTTGTGCTGGGGCTGCCAGAACTAGCTGCAGTGCTCCAGGTGGCATCTCAGGAAATCAACTTGGTCTAAAATTACGAAGTCAATTGCATTGGCTTTGGTGAAAGAACCACATTAACATAAAAAAGAACATAAAATACTCCTCAGGAAGTCCGACTTGTGACAATTTAATAGCCAGTGAGTAAATGCAGTTGCTTCTCTGTCATCTGGCACAAAGTTCCTTATTTACACGGAAGGAATGAAAACGAACAGTCTCTTTCCCTAAGAAACTGCCTCGTGTGTAGTTTTCAGCAAGAGAAAGCCAAGTTTTCAAACAGAAAAGGCGTTGCCACAGTAATAGGCCCTGTCTTTCTGTCTTTCCTCCCACATTTATCTCTTCTTCCAAATACATACATCTATGGAGCTGGGCAAAAAAAAATAATAAATTCATTGCTGTTCATCACAGAACTTTAAGATGTCTGTATGTGAAATACTGGTGTTTCAAACTATCATTTTTGTATACAGGTGCTAGTGGGAGGTGATGAGAGGTTGGATCTGAGTGACAGCAAACACAGCACCTGCTGTCTCTTACAACTGCCAAAATACAGCAGAAGTACCTGAGGCTGTGCAGCAACCAGCAGGACAATTAGCCAGGGTAAGACATCTGCGTGTGGTACAGCGTGAAAAAGGTGGAGACGGATGGGGTTCCTCGCTGCCCGAGTCAGCAAAGGTTTTGGGGAGAGCTCTAGGCCTTCTTAAGCAGAAGGCAGGGAGCTTCATTCACTTCTTTTTATTTATCCTCCTGTGCATAACATTACCTCAGCTGCTCACTATGTCCTTGTTATATCCTTGGCATGAAGTTTTTCCAACAATCCTCAAGAGAAAACATAAAAAAACCAAAACAAAACAGAAAGAGATGTTGCCCTTGTCCTCTTTTCCCTGGTTAGTCTGGACATCTCACAGTACCGCAAGGATGACTGGAATGGGAATATTACTCTGAATAATCAAATATGCATCAGTGCAATTTAAGGGCTCCTTTAGCCATAACAATCACACACAAGTTAATACTTTTAAAATATTTCTTATTTTTTGATTTGAAGGCCTCACCTGTTACTGACAAGAGAGAGAACCAAAAAACATTTAAAACTCACATACCAAAGTTCTGCACCTCAGCATTTTTTCCTAACACAGCTTTCTGCCACACAAAATGTTTCCTGAAGATGAGTAGACACACAAAAGACTCATTCCCTGGCATAAATGAGAAAGCTCGAGGGCTGGGGGAAGTGGGTTGGAGGGAGGGAGGGGAAAGATCTTTTATTTGTGATTTAACGAAGTCTGACTTCAATCTCTACACAAGTGCTTGAAATCATTCTGGAGTTGTTTATTAAAATCACAGGGACACATGAATTTCTCCCCCATGGCAGGTTTAACAGCAGCTCAACTGTACCTTCGATGCTGAAACTCAACAGCTCAGCCTGAAAGTTTCCCTGTCTTGTTTTCTCCACTAATTTAAGTAGTGACTGTCATAGAGTATAGCTAGTCAGTTAAAAGAATAGTTTTTTTAAAAGAAAACCATAGAGCTACACTTCTTAAATCAGTAATTAATGCAATGAGTCCATCTGGATGTCCTAATCAGAATCCCATTTTTACCAGCATAAATTTTCCGCAGATAAATGGCTTTATCTTTTTTTGTTGTTGTTTCTTTCCTTTCTCTTTTGCTTCATTTATTGTGCAAGAAGAGTGCCCATCAGTGAATACTGCAATGCAGAAGGATGAATAGTGTCCCTTCATTTTCTAGGGCTTTTGCAACGGGGATCCCATCCTGTTGAAGTCAGGAGGCTGTGTTTTATAATTTATTATAATTTATAATTTTATAATTCAAATGAAACAGCAGAAAAACACCTATTAAGCTGAATAACACACAATGCACCTAGAATCCAGGGAACGCATATCATGTACTTTAATCTTCTAAGAGACAAGCAGACATTAAGGAAAAGAAAAAAAATAATTAGTGAAAGTGTTTTATATGTATGTAACAGTGATGATATATTAATATTATTGTATTAAATTGTGACTCAGATCCAGATTTACACGAATGAGCATGTATCATTAGCTCAATTGCACAATTTACAATGCATAACCTTTCTTCTGCATTAGTCCCAGGGGACACTGACGGCCCATGCACTTTAAATTTAGGTCAGTCCGGCAGGTAGAACAAGTGTTTCTCCAAAGAGAATATTCTCTACTATTTTTCTCAAGATGCCCCTCTAAAGACAAATTTTTATTCCGTATTTTGTCTTCTAAAATTGAAGGTTTATAGCAAAAAAGATCTGTTTTATCTACATTCCATTACGGAATTATTTTTGATCTAGCTTATTTTAAATACCATTCGCTCCCATTCAGTCTCAGCAATTCTGTTAATTTAGTGACTTGGCTAGAGAATGAAGAAGCGCTCCATCTTCCAGGCTACTTAGGAAGTTACCCCAGAATTTCTTGGTGGCCCCAGCACAGCAAAAGGAGCCGCTGTCCTGAACACAACGTGCATCCGAGCCATAACCAGCCTCACCAGTTCTGGAAAATTACTGCTCTTACACGCAGATTTTTTGGTAAGGAGTCCAAGCTCATGGTTTGTGGAAGGGGTCGGTTCAGCAGATCCTTCTCCATCCTCAGAAAGGGCAGAGAATAGGGGTCTTATACACAGGTTTCAGCACAGCTGGGAGGGATTTTCTAAATCCAGCATGTGCACCAGGTTGGTTTTAGACACAACATTCATTTAATACTCTAAATTGAACAAAAACATTAAAATTATCTAGATCCTTCTAGACATGATATAAATAATACCCCGCTATCCCCTGACCCCTACCTCTTTCGAGCAAGCTGTGCCTTGCTCATTCCCAGAAGCATTGATCAAAAAGATCTGGCCTTCTCAAGTTTGACTCTAGCCTTATAAATTTTGATGCAATTTCGACAAACGCTCTCTTAGAGAAGCATTATTAATAGTCTGTTCAGGATTTTTGTCTCTTCAGTCACTAAAAAGTTGACAGTTGCAGAGCGTTACCAAGAGGAATAATACCCAACGCATTCCTTCCACGTGCAGCCTGCTGTAAAACGTCTCTCCAAAATCAAGAGCACACTTTCCACACCTTCTCTTTCAAATTGGATGGCATTACTCCTGATTTACACTTGTAAGTAAAGAAACAGCAGACTTTGTATAAACAGCACTGCCAAATGCTTCACGTCAATTGACTTAATTCAGGACGTTTTCGGGCAATAAATAAGACAGGCTGTGTGTTCACAGTGAACCATTTTTGTTTAAAGAGAATGGATTGTACAATATCTTTAAATAGATTAAGGAAAATAAAAGAGTAGCAATGATTTTTTTTCTTCTTAAATACAGCAATGGGAAAAAAAAAAGTCAAATGCCTCCTGTGTGAAAAACAAACATCAATAGCCTTTGGAAGTGGCTTTTTTTTCCCCTAATCATTCACTTTTTCTGACCAAGTCTTTCAAAGAGAGAAAATAAGTCTGACAATGAATCTGTAGTCTGTATTCATATTTTTATTTCCCATAAATTGATTTAAAAACTGTTTTTTGATTTAATAAATCAAGGGGAAGGGGGCAAAGTATGTAAGAGTCATATAGGACAATAAGAAGATGTTCAGATTTCTTACACAATCCTTCATTTTTCAAATGGCTCCATGAAATATGGAAAAAAACCAGTCCTCCAATAGATGAAAAAATGAGTGCATAAACTTAAGTAGAGGAAAAACATACACCTGCCAGTGCCTGTACAATTCGTGATGCTCTGTGTCAAACAACCTCATTTGCCTTTACTGATGTTCCAGCACTAAGTAGCTCAAACGTCCCTTATCTAAGAATATGACTCCAAGAACAAATGTAACCAACCCTTGAGCAGGGAGACTGAGGCTGTATTTTCTAAATTTGAAAATGCGCACATTAATACAGAATTTATTGACTAATGCCTGATACTGGATAATTCCCAGTACCGATAGCCTCATCTGACTTGGACTTCATGCTCTCCCTTTTCTCCTACCTACCAAAAATTAACTCCAACAGGAAATCACTTCAAGTTTTAAATTGCTACCCCAGAGACAGGTGCATGAAATGGGGTAAAAATGACCGATGTCCATTAAAGAGAAGGTCAATATTTTATATCTGTACTTAGCAGCTCCTAATAATTAAACGAGCCTTATTTCAAGATGCTGGTTTAATGAGAATGTGCAAATTAACTGTCAGTCAGTATGACATTCTCCCAGTGGTTTTATTACATCAACTCTTTACAGCTTGGTATTTCTACTCTGAATTAACACTGTAGGTATTTTTTCAATAAAAGTCGATGCACTTTATTTTTCTAAACTTCAGGATGAAGAACTTCTGGTTAAAACCACTAGATTTTATTCTTCTTACTCATCTATACTTCAAGGAGAACCTTTATTTTCATGATGGATCAACTGGCTATATCTACTTTATATACATATCCAGCTCTTCAGCTGGGCTACATCCATACAATCCCATTATCCAAAAGGGTCCAAGTGAAAAGCGAACACAAAGTATCAACAAGTAATTTAGGAGACTCAGAAGGGATGGAGCTCAGCTGCACTTTTGTACAGAGGCTAATTTACACCACTCTTCCTAAAGCATACTATTTACAAACGTCTTCCTATAACTACTAAAGACATCCAAAAATCACTCATTCTTCTGCTTTGTCTTCTCTTGTAGAAAATCAGCGACAGTTTTTAAAACAACAGGTTAATATGTTAGATGGCACAGCTCCTATTGGCTTTCCTCTGGCCTAAAATCTCTTCTTTTAGGCTCACTTTACGCACAAAATAGACTTCACCTTTTTGCAACAGCGCTGTTCATCTCTATGGACCAGCTAACATTCATCAAATTAAAAACCTAACTATTTGTATCTTTGAGATGATAAAAAAGGAACTGATAAAGGAGGAAGCGAATCAGTTCCAGTAAGCAAAAGGTGATATTTTCAACATAACTAGTTGGCGTGTAATAAGAAAAATGCATTGCCAAGTCATCTCAGGGATAACGGAGTAGCAAAGAAGTTTTGCAGGAAATTCTCCAAGTTGATTTGTCTCTTACATTACCTGAAATATTTTTAAGTTGTATTCCTAAAATGAATTTTTAAATATACCCTGCTTTCCCACAATTCTTCTATTTTTTCCCCCCTTTGTCAATAGGATAGTACTTTCCCACACTGGACGCTTCTCAGCTCATACTGCACGTTTTATTCATATTTCTTGGTTAAGGGAGAGCATTAAGTAAAACCCTCTTGATCTGTACTGAGTGTACTATCAGTAACAGAATAAAGAACCAATCCTGGTGACAAAAACCACACTAAATCAGAATTCAGAACAACAGAAGAAATATTTTTCCAAGGCTGGCTACAAAGAGGTGCCTTTCCTACAGTCACTGCATCCTACCAAAAGTTTTTTTTTTTTTTTCATCCTTGTCAGTTTTATGTTATTCCCAGCAACTCATCTCTAAATGTGATTAAAACATTTGTATTCATGTACCAGAAATACATAGATTTTTCCAACCAAAGCCTTCCAACTCCAAGCCCCTCAATTATCACAATAGCCCAAATTAATATTTCTCATCTCCCATTGTCTTCTTTTGGGTAAAGCTAAGTGCATCATGCCTTTTAATAAAAATAAATGGATTCTAAATCTTTCGTGGCATTTCTAATCTAATGAAAGGACAAGGAAATAAATTGTCATGTTTCTTGTCATTTTCCAGCAAAGCCTTTGAAATGAACTTGTTCGGTGCAGACAGAGGAATGATGAAAAGCGTCTAATGAAAACCTCAGCACTTTGACAGGTTTTCAAATACCTGCGTGGAAGCGAGAAAGGCAACTTCTCCGGTGTCAGCGTTGGCAAGATCAAAAGACACATTAAGAGTGAGCAGCACAAACCAGGCAGAGCCGGTAGGTTTGGCAATAACAGAGGAGGCTGTTGCCCTGATCCGGGCCACGCGCGCAGTGACAGGTTGCCAGCCGTGGAATCAAAGCTGTAGCATGCAATCCCAATGATTTCGGCAACACCTAAAATTCAGGTGGCCCAGAGCATTTCCTGCAAGATGCCACTTGGATTTCAAACAGAAGTCATAAAGCAGAGACTTTCTCCCTCCCACCATCCCTTTCCTCTCCTGTAAAAAAATTGCACCCAGTGACACGTGGAACATTGATGGTTAAACAACTCTGTTCTGCAGTCCCGCTGCGATTAGCTATACTACAGACAGAAATCCACACTGCAGGATTAAAGATGTAGGACAGGCTGAGATGTCGTGGGAGCAAAAAAAAAGATACCCTCATATTTCAATAAATATGAATCCTCCATTTGCCCTGCCCTCTCAACCTCCAAAAACCCAGATGGATCATAGGGGCTTTAAAAGCCCAAGACAACAGGGACACAGATAGAAGGTAAGAACATATGAGTAGTAAAATAAGGAAAATCACCTGGAATGCCTTGACCAAAGTAGATGCAGTCTGCACTGTTGATTAAATCTACATAAAAGCAAGTAGAAAGCATTTCATCTGAAAAGCTCAGAAGGCAAGAGGCAATAAAAGGCAGTATTTGTAGCAAGAAAATCCTGCTAATTGGCACTGGGAATGGTTATGCACTGGAAAAGTTTTCCTAGAAAGCTACTTATTTTTAACTTTTTTCTGGTCTGTATTCAGCCAAATTTGTCTTTCGAATATTTAAAAATTCAATGGAACACGAGCAACCTCCTCTTACTTTGAGGCTGTCCCTATTTCGAGTAGAATGTTGGACGAGATGACATTTGGAGCTCCCTTGCAACCTGAACCACTGTGTGATTTGTCATTCTGCAGTCCAGTTTTCCAGCTCGGCTGTTCTACTGACTGTATCCCAACCATTTGGTCCTACCTGATATTCCTAAGCAAAGCACTTTGTGTTTTCTAAACTTCAACTCAAGGGCTTTTTAACCCACCGACAAACTGTGCATGATTGCTATTTCTATATTTGTCTTTCATTATTTGGTCAAAACATCAAGAATGTTCCTGCACCTTTTTAACCACAGGATTTTTGTTCTCTTATTTTAATCCATCAGTCCATTACCATTCACATATATTATTTTCCACTCCTGCATGCGATTCTCTAATTTTTTCTATACAGTATTTTGACACTTTCATACAGTTAGGGTGAAGTACATTTTAAAGTATTTTTATAACACTTCCTATAGCATTCCATGTGAATATATAACTGTTCTCCTGTGTCTCACATTTGAGTAATATAGAACATTATAATTTTCTATAGGGATGCATTTGATTTTCGTCCACTCATCTTTTGAACTTGCAGCAAAGCCCATAACAACAGCAAATACATTGTAAAAGGATTAAATTCTTGCTTAGAAAAATAAAACCTAATATTTCCTGGACATCTCCCTAACATTGAGAAATTTTTCCATGGGGTTTCATCCTTGTGTTGTGTTAAGACTGTCACATCTAACACAGCAGTAAAGGAGGTGTATTTTATCTTTGGGCTGTGGCATTAGAAACGACATGAAGACCAAACTGTCTCCTATAAAATCCATCCTTCCCCCCAAGTTTCTGCCTTGTATTGAGGGATACAATGTCCCTGTGTTGCTCCACTCTCCTCTCTTGGCTTTCTGAAGACACTGTTCAAAGAATTCTTCTAAAAATGCAAACATTGATCCATGGGAAGCGGTTTTCTAGGGTTTTTTTTGGAGATAGTAATTTTTTTCCTGTGGTGATCTGAGAAACATTACTACCTGAAGACATATCAATAAAAGGAATGCAATTTGAACTTTAAGTTTCATGTGGCTTAAACACATTATTTATTTGACCATTGATGACTAAGTTTTCCATGTTCCTGTACACACTAAATTCGGGGAAACAAGACAATTCAGGTGTCCTGCTGTTTCCTTTATTCTTATATGATTTTTTCATCAACCACTCATTTATATTGATTTATTTCAGACTTTTACTCATTAACATACTAAGTGCTGCCTCTTAACAGTTTCAGAAATGAGAAAGCATTAAGTTACAGCTTTTCTGATATACTGAAACACAGTATTTATGATCCTGCCACAACAAGTGAAAAGAGATCACCAAAAGCAATTAGATTTGTTGGAAGTAGGAGTGCCTATTGCTGAAAAAGTCAGGAATTCTGCAGAACTTCCTTAAAAAAAAATTAGGAATGGGAACCTGCTCACATTGTGCTATCTACTTAGACTTTCTTCCTGATCATTAAAAATTTGCATATGTTACGGCTGCTTTTTAGATAAAGAGCAAGAAATTGTCTCAACACTGGAATTCAATATTGCTCAGGAATGCAGGGCTCAGCCTCAGACTCGTGGCGTTTCCTGTGAAGTTCTGAGTTACCAAAAACTCAGCTCTGTTTGACTTAGGGGGAAATATGTTTTTGCTTAACTCCCTCATTATATTACTAAAAATAAAAGGTTTAATGTCTCATTGGTAGAGGTGCGAGGAAACAAAAAAAAAAAAACTGCCTTGACATCTGCCCTGGTATCAGCATCAGAAGAAAGGAAGAAGAAGACAGACATAATTAAAAGAACACCACAGTGAGAACTCAAGAAGAGCTTCGTACTTTGAGAAGCAAGCTTCTAATTCCTGTGCATAAAAGGAAACCTAGTCTTCAGAGCTGTGAGTACTCAGTTGTTTTTTTTTTTTTATAGTAGCAGGATCTCACACTGATTTCAATCTGTTAAAATCTGCACATTTTTTTTCTTCCAGACTACTTTGAAAGACACCTGAACAGCACTGGCTTCTTCCCCCTTGCTAATACACAAAGCACCAATATTATTTTTTCTGAATGTTGACCCCTGAACCAATTTCATTTGATTACAGTTTAAATCCTTAACCAACAGATAGTACAGACGGGAAATTTAACACAGGTTAGTCTTACAGAGTCCTGCACCTGGGACATGGCAGTCCCAGGCACAAATACAGGTTGGGCAGAGAATGGCTGGAGAGCAGCCCTGAGGAGGAGGACTTGGGAGTGCTCCTGGATGAGAAGCTNTGAGGCTGTTCAGCCTGGAGAAGAGAAGGTTCCAGGGAGACCTTAGAGCAGCCTTCCAGCATCTGAAAGGGAGCTACAGGAGAGCTGGAGAGAGACTGGCAGGAAATGGAGTTACCGGACAAGGGGGAACGGTTTTAAATTAGATGAGGGAAGATTTAGATTGGATATTAGGAAGAGCTTCTTTGCTGTGAGGGTGGTGAGGCACTGGAAGAGGTTGCCCAGAGAAGCTGTGGCTGCCCCATCCCTGGAGGGGTTCAAGGCCAGGCTGGATGGGGCTTGGAGCAACCTGGTGTGGTGGGAGGTGTCCCTGCCCAGGGCAGGGG
>VZRU01004147.1:183698-205697 GCA_013398155.1 Pedionomus torquatus
CCCCCCGGGCTCCTGTGCACAATCAGGTTACTGGTTGTAACCAAGGAAAAAATTCTTTCAATGTTTCACAGATGTCTTATGGCTTTATCATCATTACAACCCCCAGGCACTAATTACAGAGATCCATCTTGCAGTCTAAGACTTAAATGTACTTAATAAAGCATTGGGGCTGCAAAGTGTATTTCACAAAAGGTTAGATCTGGAACTCTGAATTTCTGTACTGAGTAATCATTAAAACTGTAAACTGTGAAGATTTTGGGTTTCTCATTGATAAGCCTTAATTTGTTTCCATCTAGGAGTCCTCGGATTGCCTTGTTTAATATATATAGCACAGCACCACTTTTAGCAAAGCTATTTTCTCCCCCTTCTATTAAACATTTATGAGAATAGCAACATATTGGATTTTTGTTTCCTTTATGTAAGAACAGACACAGAGAGAGAAATAATTCATGCTTGCTGGCCAGTGGCACCGCACAGCAAACCTCCTTCTATCTCCTCACAGACACGGTGTGGTGACAAGCCGTTACCAGGACACAATATTTAAATTTCAATGCTGCAAATTGTAAGAAAGTAAGAGACTCAGCCCATAAATCCCAACCATGATCTAAACTCCAGAGCTATTATAAAATGAAAGTTGCATAGAAGAATTTCGCTTTATTCGATCTCCAGTGACAAAAATAGCAACTCTTCAATATTGATTTTGGGTACAAGAGATAAAACAAGACCTAGAGCACTTCTCGCCCGGGGCATAGCTCTCAAAAAGCTACCAGTGACAGCAGAAGACAAGCACACCTTCAAGTGAAAAACCATTTACCCAGGTAACCACCAAACCTATCAGATGCTTATCCTCACCATTCTACCAGCACTTTGAAAAGCAAAGGAAGTGAATAACATAATGCAAATGAGAGCTAAACCTAAGAAGGGGAAAAATTAAAGAAGAAAAAGTTTGAAAGAAGTAGAGGCAGGAATTAGAGGTTTTTCCTACAACTGACTTTAAAATAAAATATAACCTTCCCAACAACTCCTCTGGTTCATCACAAGATCACTCAATGCACATTTCACAAACATGAACTCCAAATTTAAAAGAAAGCCTAAAATAAACAGCCTGTGTAAGAGTCAGTTTCTCTACATTCTCACTGGTGAATATATGATGGATGATACAGAAACATCAACTGATTAAACTCTGAAGAAAATAAAACCACACACTTCAGCCAGTACCAGAACCCAAGACACCACGGGGAAGGGCTCCTTCACTCCATAAACACAACAACCCCTGCAATAAGCGAACAAACAGCAAATCTTGCTTTTTTTTTTATATATTTTTGTATTTTGTATATCTGTTAGCATAAAGTGAGTTTTTCTTTTGGTTTTGGGA
Source organism: Pedionomus torquatus (assembly GCA_013398155.1). Classification (NCBI taxonomy): domain Eukaryota; kingdom Metazoa; phylum Chordata; class Aves; order Charadriiformes; family Pedionomidae; genus Pedionomus; species Pedionomus torquatus. The sequence goes on from VZRU01004147.1 coordinate 185,074, forward strand.
GGAGTTTGGTTTCTGTTAGGCTGTGCTAGGAGTTTCCACTCTTTCTAGATCACAGACTCACAGAATGCTGTGTGGTTGGAAGAGACCTCTGGAGATCATCTGCTCCAACCCCCTGCCAAAAGCAGGTGCACCCAGAGCAGGATGCACAGGAACGTGTCTAAGGCAGGCTTTGAACGTCTCCAGGGAAGGGGACTCCACCACCTCTCTGGACAGCCTCTTCTAGGGCTCTGCCACCCTCAAACTGAAGGAGTTCCCCCTCATGTTGAGATGGAACTTCTTCTGTACAAGTTTGTGCCTGTTACCTCTTGTCCAGTAACTGGGCACCAATAAAAAAAGACTGGCCCCATCCTCCCAACACCCACCCTTGAAGTATTTCTAGGTGTTGATCACGTTCCCCCTTGGCCTTCCAGCACGAACCATATTTCAGCCCTCTCCATTGCAGACTGTGCAAGGTCAGAAAGAACTGTTTTCCGAGCTTTGCTGGAAGATTTAAAAAGCAAACAAGATGGTTCGGACACTTTGATGAACCTGCAGTTCCATATGGAAAATTTTAATTATCTAAAACTTGGCAAAACACGTTTCCAGAATGGACACCGTTACCAAGTTGCACCTGTCAGCATGGATTGGATTTGGCATGTTCTGAAGGAAAGGGGCACAAATTGGATAAGCAGTTTGTCAAAATACATCTGTGAAAAGAAATCCTGTTGGACTGAAGAATTTGTTCAATAATTCATGTCTATACTTTGGAGGTAAATGAAGGATCGTCAATGAAATCCCACCATTTGGAATTAACAGGGGCTTGGGTTTTCTCTTCCCTTTATTCTAGTATTTCACATTGATGATAAAAAGGGTTCTCTTAAGCTATCCCCCAAAACCAAGTGAATACACTTGCCTTATGAAATTAATTCCACACAGAGCCTAGATCAACAGGGGCAGACAGTAAATCCATGACACTATTAAGTTACGACTATAGTAATTAGGGTGATTGTTATTTATTTTTTTTAAAACGAACTGAGCTCTAACTCCTGAAATCAGTATCAGAAGCAGTTTTCATTTCATTTCCAAAGTTCTAGGTAAAGATTAGCCCTTTTGCTACAAACACTCCATAAATGCTATATTGTTCTTTGTTACTAATTAGAGAATCAGCTTTTAAGAGCAGATGGGCTCTGATCTCCCAACACAGTCATGGCAGAGTAGCACATGCAGCTGGGTTGACTTCAGGGCAATTTTTCTTAAGGATAGATGTAGCTGTTCTCACCCATACAAAGCCAAATTACCATTATATGACACCATTCTCCTACACGTGGGAAAAAAAACAAGAATAATCTTTTTACATTTTATTTTTCAAGTACCTTGCTTGGCCTAACTCCACCAAAACAAACAAGATAGGCTTTCCAGCCCTTTTTCCCCCCCTTCTCACAGAAAAATAGCAAGTTTTTCTTCCTGTGAAATACTGTGTTTTTTCATCAACAGCTCTTGGAATGCTGTTTGAGTAGCAGCCAGCTTCACTTCACAGTGTCTGCTCTGAGTTACATACTGCTTTAAAAATTTAATTACTATTTAAAAAAAAAAAACAAAAAACCAAACTCCTGTTTTGAATGGTTATTTCTGTTGCCTCGCCCTTCACTGCTGCAATTAAAAATCCTCAACATTTACAGTAGATCTCAGATGACACATACCTGGCAACAGCCACTTCAAAGGCAGCATCTCCTAAACCTAAGTCAGCAGCCGAGTCCGGCAACATAGACAGAACAGAGCATGTGTATATACACCACAGAAGAAAGAACAGACCCTGAATCACAATCCCTTCTTGTGCTCAGTGCAGCAGTATGTTCGATTAAACATGTACAGCATCAGCATTTCACCACTGATGTTGTCAGAGCCTTGTGTGGGAAACAGCCTGGAAGAGTTTCTGTGCAGCAGCCCCACCTATAGAGTTGGTGAAATCATCATGGGAAGCTGCTGATCTTGAAATTGCAAGCCAGGGGACAGGAAGAAGCAGAATGATTGATTTTCTTTATCAATAGCGTCAGAGATTCTGTTTTAATGCATCTTATCTCTATCCTAACCTTGGGATGTAGTGCCATAGTCACAAGGAGCACTCAGTGTAACTATCATAAAATGTGTATTATGTTAGTGACACGTAAGGTCAAGTACTAAAAACGCAGAGTGTAATAATATGGCCAATATTTCACAAGACAAGTTAATGTATGCCCTTTATTTTGGTCTACACCATTTCATAAAACCAATTTTAACTTCCACACATGATGAATTGCATGTTCTAAAAGCATTCTGACAACATTTAAGAGCATCTCTTCTTATTTGCTGAGAATTAGGGAAAAATTTGATTACTTTATTTAAAAAATACAACTCCTGACTGTATGCCCTATCATTCATAAGCCATGTTAAGTTACTGTTTCTCTAAACTGTGATAAAAAAAGATATTATGTTAGCTTCCCTTAAAAAAAAAAAGAAAAAAAAAGGGCTTTTATTAGAAAAATCTTTTTCCAAACCTAATAATAAACTACTGTTTATTGCCAATTTACTCTGTGGAATATCTTTCTTTTCAGAAGAGACCACCTCGCTCCCTAATACATCTCAGCTTTGAGCACGATTCTGTGATTGTATGTTGCTCTGAAAATAGCAAGACACGTTCAAGGAACTTGCTGGACCAGATGGGTTCAAGATCATTCTTGCCTATGCTCCGCAGCATGTTACAGAAGGATAAGGTCAAGGTGAGGCTTTTCAGTTTAGTCAAAGCATTTCACATTAGGCACATAAAAATAATTTTAAAAAAAATTAAAAAGAAAATTTATTTAAAAATAAAAACCAAATAGGGTAAACAAGCAGGACATGAAATAAAAGCTGCACAAAGCTTTGAAAGTGAAACAAAGAAATAGGGGGGTATTTATTCAGTTTGAGACTTCAACTGTTTGTGTCAAACTAAAGGAAATCCCAAAGGCAATCCAGATGAAGACAGGGAGACAAGAAGTTTGATGACCTCTGTGCAAAGAGTTCATGAACATATTTTATCACCTTCCCATAACATTCATTCCCACTGAATTCATTTCACAGCAGACAAGATAAGGGTCCTCTTTCTCCTGCAACGTGTAGTCCCCAGACTTTCTTAGAAAGCATCTTTGCAATAACTTTTGGTCTAGATAAAACATATGAAGTGTAAACAGATCTCTGCTGTTTGTGTATTTCCAAGTGCCACCTTACTCTATGGCACTTGTGGAGGTGCAGTTATGCCATACAGGATAAAAAGGTTTGACTAACACCGATGGTCGTATTTCACATTATGAAGTTAATCAGTGAACGAGATAGCAGCTTCACTATTAACTCATTAAAATATTATATTTCTAATATGGATTTGAAATGCTACTGATAGAAATACACTGAAAAGATTGTGGGGCTGAGCTTCTAGAACTGTTTCACAAGCAAATCACACATGCATATAACACACCAAGTGATATAGCTCTGTTCAACTCCTTAATGCATTGTGCCACTCACAGGTGAAGCCATTAATTATGCAAAGACTAATGACCTTTTTCTCACTTGCCTTCTTGCTGAGTACTTGATGCCACTCCATTTAATTAAGCAATAATGTATCCGGGGCAGGGAGGAACTCCTCCTGCCAGTGCATAATACAAAGCTGCCTTCGAGGTGAGACCCATCTTCCCGACAGCTATGAATAGCCACAGGTATTTAGTACAAACCTGTTTTCACTTTCAACTGACACACCTTTTTACTACAGATCCAAACCCAAATGCTTAGTGATGAAGAAAGCTGGCTTAGGCATTGCTTGCCCTCTATATGAGCAGTTCAAATACAGGATGGCAGCATGTACTGGTAACAGTGAAAAGAAAGACAATTAGCTGTAACTTCTTTAATCATTACACAAACATGGCAAGGTCAAGGAATCACTATACATAAGTTCCAAGCAAGAGGCTGAACTTGGTTTTCAGCCATTTGGACCATCTGCCTTTTACTTCAGATGTCCCCCTTATGAACTGGAGCCTGAGGAACCTTCCAAAGCCATCCAGAACAACAGGATTAAGGAGGACACTGTTGGTCAAGGGGACTTAGATGCACATGGGAAGCTACAGACTAAAGAGTCCTCAAAACAGTTAACACCCTCTACCGAATGACACGACAGAAATCACAGTCCAGAGTTCTTAGACCTAGAATAAACATTTTAATTATGTATATGAAAAAATTATAGTGTGAACTTCTTAGTAGGAAATAATTCCATTTATACTATTACTACAGAATTTATTTCTACTAGGATTACTACTGGGAATCACTGCTGGTTTTCCCCCCCTCAATCATCTTTTATTTTAATATCTCTTGGTGCCAAAGTAAAACAAAGGTACCCAAGATGTTTAGTCCCTGTAGAGCAGAGACAGATGGTAGACTTCAATTTTTTTGTTAGTGCCATCGCTGTGACTTTTGTAAATGTAAATGGCGAGGACAACAGGATCTAGAATCTCTCTTCATATCCGCTTTGAATAGGATGTATAGCAATGGAAGTTATTCATACTCTAACATTCTTAAGGATCTTGAGGTTTAACAACTTCAACATTTCACATCATCCCATTAGTAGCCAGGTTTGTCATACTGCCATCCCCCCAACTTTATATTGTGGATACAAATCACAAGTAAAAAGGGTTTCTAAAATGCACTGAAAATCTGAGAGGCTACCACAATATACTATTCTTAAGTTAGATACAATTAATTGCCACCTCCCCCTCCCGGCTTTGTGTTCTCAACACAACTCTTTTGCAATGTTACCACAGAAACACAGAATACTAACCCACTCTCTGAACTCCTCCAAAGGGGATGATGTTTACAACAGCACATGTATAATTAAGGCACACTTAAATTAAATCACTGCAATTCCATCAACATGACTGTCTGAAGGCTGAACTGAGCTCCTAGTCTTGTTCCACCCACATTTGGATCAAACAAACCATTATGTAAACACGGTAGGGAACATGAAACACTTGTCCCCAGTGCATGGACATTTGAATGAATGTGTATTTAGAGAGCACACAGCAGTAGATTAGACATCTCTCACACGTGTCAATTTGCTGACTGGATGTGCTTTGTTTTGTTTTGCTTGGGGTTGGCTTCCCCACATTTAGGCAGCACCGCTTCTGCGACACAAAACAGAACCCAGGAGAAGAGCATTCAGCTTCCTAGGGCACAAACATCCGAGTAGCAACTCCATTGGGTATAGCCTACGCAGGTAACTGTTTATTTCTCAGCAAGAGCAGTAGAGCCTAAAAATTGATTGTAAGCGTTACTCCAGAGAGTAAATCCTAGAAAGATTAGAGTTGAGAGGGACCTCGAAGATCATCCAGTTCCAACTCCCCTGCCTTGCGGGGGGGACACCTCCCACCACACCAGGTTGCTCCAAGCCCCATCCAGCCTGGCCTTGAACCCCTCCAGGGATGGGGCAGCCACAGCTTCTCTGGGCAACCTCTTCCAGTGCCTCACCACCCTCACAGGAAATAACTTCTTCCTAGTCAATGCGGCTCCAAAAGATTATTAGGTATTTGGATCAAACTCATCACCAAGTCACTTGGAGTGAAAACATGAGATGGTGAGAGCTTTAACTTTTTCTGTAGAAATTTTGAATCACCCAACCCAACCATCTCAGCCACTAGAGCATGCCCTCAAGTGCCACATCTACATGTTTCTTAAATACCTCCAGGGATGGTGACTTCACCACCTTCATGGGCCAGTACCTGACCACCCTCTCACTGAAGTAATTCTTCCCAATATCTAATATGAGCCTCCCCTGCCACAGCTTCAGACCATTTCCTCTGGTCCTGTCCTTATTCCCTTGGGTGAAGAGGCCACCACCCACCTCTCTACAACCTCCTTTCAGGTAGCTGTAGAGGGCAAAGTGGTCTCCCCTCAGTCTCCTCTTCTCTAAACTCAACACAACCAGTTCCCTCAGCCTCTCCTCATAGGCCTTGCTCTTTAGACCCCTTACCAGCTTGGTGGCTCTCCTCTGGACATGCTCCAACACTTCCACGTCCTTATAGCAAGGGAACAAGAGTTACCAGAGCCTAAAACCTGATTTGACTTTAAAAGCAAAAGAGACAGGGCAGCAAAAGGGGAGCAGGAAGGGGTAAAAGGGCAGGAGGAGGCAGGCAAGGTTTTTAGCTCCTTCTGCTCACTCTCACTTTTTAATAACTCCTGTAGAATGATGCACAGATCACTAGGGCAAGCATGGAACACAAGAAAACTTAAAGCACACGCCTAACCCCTCCGGAAACAAATCAGCTGAGGAACAATTATACTTTGAAGCCTTGAGTATCATCTAACACAGAAAGAAAAAAAGAAATTAAAATCACCAGTGTAATTCTTAATTTTTAAGCTTTCAAGTTAGAAGTTCTTTAGTCAAGCTGGACTTCAGTTCTAACACTCGTCACTTGAGTTGTATCAGAAGTTTGTTCTTAAATGAACATTTAGATACTTTATTTCCCAAGATGCAAGTTCCACTATTAGTACAGAAAGAACAAGTTTGAGCTTGTTAGTATAAAAACTTCAGGACTTGACATCAACAGTTCCTTCACATCTTCCCACAGTTACCTTGCTACAGTATTCATTTCTGCTACTCATATTGTGGTTTTTTTAAGAGTATGCCTGACTTTTAATTACAGTGCACAGCCTTCTCTGCTATTGTGTTTAAATCCTTTACTGGTACTTTAACCAAAAGAGGAAAATATACATATGTCAAAAGTCACAAGGGAGAGATAAAATAGCTGAATATTTTTATCCTCAGAACAGTTTTAGCATCAAACAGAAAAAATAATCAACTTGGCCATTGTGCTATAGGTAGGAGGTCATTAACTTATACCACTAAGGACAAGAATTCTGCTTGAAAAAACAGAATGGGAAGAATAACTGCCTACATGTCTTAAAAGAAGTACACTATGAATGGAAATAAACCATTTAACCTAAATAAAAAGAAAAGCATGCATTAAGCTTGGAGAACTGTAAATGCCTTATTACTTCCTAAACGCTTTCAGATAGGGGAAATAGAACTAAAAGTAGTGAAAACAGGATTTGCAGTAGTTCAGTATCTCCAGTTCCTTAAGATTCTTGAGCCTTTCCCATTTCAAAGAAATAAATCCTTTTGCACTTCTCTTCAACGCATTTTTTTTAAGTTAAAATAGTATCTGCTAAAGATGATAAAGATGTAGCATTCTGAGACTTTATCTCCTTGTCTATTATTTATTCTATGCCATAGAAAAAAAACAACTGTTACCTTTATATTTTTTTTCTTTTCAAAAAGTGAATGTTATTTTTGGTTTGTTTTTTTTTTTTTTTTTTTTTTTTTTTTCCACAGTCTCCCATCGCCTGCTGTAATGCTCAACGTAAACAAGCTCTCTTACAGAGAGAAGAGAAAACATTTTACAGAAATAATTACCTATGAAAAAGAAAAAAATTTCTGGAAAACAGATGCACCCCAGTCGTGTCATAGGCTAAGTGAAGCCGTTTGCTCAAGCTTCCATCTCCTTGAAGCTACACGGTTGTTCCAGAAGACTTCATTCTGCTCCAAGATACACCCCAATGCAACAGTACATGTTCCTTACAAAAGGTTCTTTTTGTCAAAACTCAGTGGGTTTGTAAACTTTTCTAATGGAACCATACTAAATCAAATGATCACAGCAACGCCTAAAAGGAATTAAATACATTTTAAACACTATTTTCCTTGTGGCCAAGTCCCCCCTCATCCATATGCTACCCCTGTGAGCCCACCACAGGCCGTGACAGGATTCTTGGGATGAAGAATTTCCATTCAAATTCAACTTACTGCGGCTTTGTAGTATGTCTGGGTAACTAAACACTTTTCTGAAGACACATTCCTGACTCTCTCAGGTTGTAACTCCAACATGTTACTGTTATTCTTTAAAGACATCATAAAATGAGCAATATGTTCCAAGTTCATCACTGTCTAGTAAAAAAGGAAAATCCCCCAGAGACCCCGGATTCTAGAGAACGTAATTGCTCAAGGAACAGTGTTGGTTACAGAAAGCTCTGCATATGTTACAGATAAAATGCCACAACTTTAACATCTCAATTAGCCTGAACTACAACGACTACAGATCCCATCTGCTTTTCCAAAACTACACAAATCAATTACAATTTCTTTTACATCAGGTTTCTGTCATCACAGCTACCTATACATTGAGAATTAAAGGACTACTAAGAACTGCAATTAAGGACACCTTAAAGAATCCAGTGCCATTATAGTTTGAGAGGCTTGAACCACAGACATCAAGTAAAAGTAAGGCACATTACTTGTTCTCGAGGTACAAAGAGTATTTAGAATCAGGAACTGTTTCAGAAGAATAATTAAGAGTGACTTCCCAGCAGTTTACTGCTTATTTAGGAGTTTATAGCTTCATTCCTTGTAGAATAAGGAGATTAACATTGTTTCCTTTCTAAAAAAACTATGTTTACTTTCCAAGTAATCATTCTTCACATATATACCAATAGCAGAAGCTTTTTTCTCAAGGAAAGCTAACCTTAGATAATCCAGCCATTCTCTTCAATGATCTTTGAGTTGTCTTCATATACATATTTCATATAAACACCATGTTTTCCACTAGAATTTGGGCATTCTAAAATACTTCGTATTTTAAAATACTTCGTATTTTAAGGCTCAATAACTCTAGGCTGGAAGGGACCTTTTGGATGATCCAGTCCAAGCATCAACCTCACCTAACGACTACCAACCCATCCCTTAACCATATCCCTCAGCACTACAGCAATGTGGCTATTGAATCCCTCCAGGGATGGCGCCTCAGCCCCTTCCCTGGGCAGCCCAGTCCAAGGCTCAATAACCCTTTCCAGGTCAAAATTGTTCCTGAGATCCAACCCCAACCTTCCCTGGAGCAACTTGAGGATGTTTCCTTTTGCAATGGCAGCTACTAAGAATCACCTTTTTTCTCTTGAAGGTAATATCACTGTTGAAGAGAACATTTTATAGTTTATTCATTAATTGTAAATCCTGCCAACAAATAATATAAAGATTAATCTTTCTTTTCAACACGGAACACTCCCTGTTCATATACTTGCATAAAATACGAAGTATAAATAATTTATTTACTTGAAGGTATACCAATTTTCTGCCAACACCTAATTTAAATGTTAGTTTTGGGGGAGAAAAAAAAAATCACTCTTTTTCTATTAAGCTGTACCGAAGATTTAGTTCTGCAAGGCCCATGCTCTTCCCAAGGTCCCCAGAGGTACTCTCTGTACTCATGCAGAGTATTTATTCAAATTCATTTCCACTGTATTCCCAGATTTGAGCAGTAACAGTAATAAAATAACCCAAACAAACAAAAAACCCACCAGAAAATCAAGCTTACATTTTTCCTTTTTCTTTACTTTCAGTATGCAAGGCTTTAAATTATGATACCCAAAGGACAACAGAAGTCCAGTTGGTTTTGGAAAAAGCACACCCAGGGAGGCCCTATTCAAATAGTAGAAGTTAAACATCTGAACTTCCAGGTTTATTTAAATTTTTGAAGGAATCAGTTTCTCTCTCACAGATCAAGCTGGAAATATGTCTCAAAAACTCCATGTTCTTAGTGAAAATTCTAAATAGAAATGCGTAATTATCCTAGTAGCTATGGTATAGCCTCTCCTTGCTTGCAAGACTGTGAAACAATACACAAGTTGTCTCAAAAATACATTGGCTCCCACACTATGGGTACCTCAAAAGCAGGAAAAGGAAAAAGGAAAGTAACTGCTCAGCAGCGGTGCCTAAAGGAGATGGGAGATTGAGGCTTCCATCTCCTTAAGCTTCTTGTTACCTTGACCTTGGGTTTTTTGCACATACCTATTAGTGTCTTATTTGCTATTCACACCATAAAGTCCCACCTGTTGTTCTGACCAGACTTGGGAGGTAAACAGCAGAAGCTCAGTGATATTCAAGGCATGTGAACATGTAAAGCTCCTAGGCATGCAGATATTTCAAAAAAATAAAGAGAAATCCCATAGCAGAAATCTAGCTTCTGATCAGTCCTTTCCTTGAAGGAGTTAAAAAACATTAAACCCACAGTTTTGCAAGTGCCTGATGCTTCTGTACAATGGTATCTGCAACACTGATTTGTCACCTGTGGGGGCTGAACATGATAAATTGCTTGCTTGCTGAAACTCAAGACTACCGACAAGGAATTTGGCCTCAAGACATTGTTTATTTCCTACAAAAGCAGTAGAAGGCCTTTGTATGTGCTTTGTCAATCAAACATGTGCCAGGAAATCACCGCTGAATACTGATGAAGAGACTAACCCTTTACAAGGCCTGTCTGCAGCATCCCCCAATTGCATTTCCACTACCTACCAGTCAGTTGAGCTTGAGCACCTCAACTGCTCACACAGTTCATCTGAGGCCCAACCCTTCTGTTCCTCAGGAAAAAATCCTGTTACATCAACGGGAGGTTTGTCTGTGGATAGATCTCCAGGTAATAATTAGCCATATCTATTACTGTTGTTGCAGTATCTGCTGGTCAGCAGTAAAGGCAACGTAAGATTTTCACCCATGCTTGGATGATGTCCATGGTAGATCTGAATGTAGATAAGCAGCACAAAAGCCTTGCAATAATCCTGCCACAACAAAGTAGTCCTACACATCTGAAACAGACATTACAAAGGCCCGTAACACACAAACTATGCTATCATCAGGAGAAAAGACAAAGTATTACCATGTAGCTTCTAAAGCATCCTGCAAAAACCTCAATACACCAGAGATCAAGGTACATCAGGGAGAACAGGGGACGGAGAACCCGTACCAGTAAAGCCCCTAAAACCATAGATGTCTTCAAATTAAAAATATCTCCATTTTAGGACACTGAATGGATTGAGATTTTTATTTTATTTTTTATTTTAATTATTTTCAAAAGCTTATTCAAAGCTGTAACAGATACACATCTCACATACCTAGATTTCTCAAATTTCTTGTAACTACCTGGCTACGTGAGGTTAAGCAGAAGAGAGGAGAAACATCCTTCACAAGATGGAGGGGTCAAACGCTCCATCCCTGGAAGTGTTCAAGGCCAGACTGAATGGAGCTTTGAGCAACCTGGACTGGTGGAAGGTTGGAACTTGATGGTCTTTAAGGTCCCTTCCAACCCATTCTGTGACTACTCATGGTTAAGCAGCAAAGATCAGTAGCAAAGTTGAAATTGTAAGAGCATTAAATATTACAAGAAAAAATAGAAAGCATAACAAAAAGCAGGTATTGGCCACACCAAGCAGTTCTAAAGAAGACCGAGGTTGCATAAGCCACTTTATTACCTGTCTTTTCAAATGTGCATAAGAAACATATGCCAGAGGATGAGAGATCTACTGGCAGAAACGCTGCTACAGACAAAATTAAAAGACCCAATCTCTCCACTTGCATGCAGAATAAGTAAAATGCACTCATACATACAGACTCTTTCCCAATAAACAGGAAAGGGGAGAAACCCAACCAGAACCTTTTCAGCCATGTTCCGTCTATATGTCTAGATGGAACCACTGTTTAAACTCCTAGTCCATAGACTTGGGGAACTGGAAAACAGGTCATTCTGGTCAGGATGGCACAGGAAGGATAAAAAGTTCTTTTTCTGTCTTGGTAGGGAGACAAACACTCTACTGACAGAACAAAAATCTTTACTATGAACTATGACTGAAGAAGATCCTGTTCTACAATTCTATGATATGAAAAGAAGTGAACAGACAGGGCCATGTGCCTTAGCTGAGACAGCTCTTTCATACACTATCGTAGAGCCTGGTATTATGAATCTCATGCCTGAGGAACACTTACATTAATAGTGTGAAATGTCAAATAGCTGTCTGGCAGGTGTGAACCATTAGGTCTCTGTGATTTGGTGCACTCTGATACATCCATTTGACATCAGGTGCAAATGTAATCAACTTTGATTATGATGTGCTGCTGTGGGCACTTTGGAAAAGGCTGATTTATTTTTAGATGACTGCATCTCTTGAACCATTAGAGCTCTCTTCCTGAAAATCACTTTGTGTAACTAGTATTGGAGGGCCATTGATACATAACCATCATGTGCTATTTCTACATAGAAGGCCTAAAACAGGCACTATTGATGTCCTTTAATTTTTCTGAGAGCTTGAATACCTCTTGTAGTCGTACGGGGCAGATAAATTATTAATTTACATAATATATCTGACAACTTAATATATCTTAAAAAAAAGGAAAGGAAATGAATGTAAAATGTTTGGACCAAACAAATTCCTGCCTGGATCCATAAGTAACAAAGTTGAAACAGCAAATTGCTTGGCTTTGTTTTGAAGTGACCTTGCAACATTTTTAATAAAAGCTTAATGTCTTCTAGGTGGATTACATAAGCAGGTCCAGTGACTAGCTCATTCAAATCCCCACTAATGTACTACACACTGAGTTGAGAACAGAAGACTGCTCAGGGTGTTCCACAGCATGCCAAAAAAAAAATTAAAAAAAAAAAAAAAATCACTCTGCCAGCTACAGCAGTTCCCCCATGCAGCTGGACCTCAGGACAAAATGGCGAGCAGACACTTTTGAAATCACTAAGATACTAGTCTTTCTGCTCAAATATAAGCTGCCCCTGTCAAGGAACTCATTCCACACCCTCAGCTTTCAGGGCAGACTTGATCTTGGAGAATAAGGGGGTGGAGACCCATCACTATCCCTTCCTTGAGGCCTCCTCTTCTCCCTTGCAGTGAGACAAAACTATTTGCTCTGCAAGTTCACTGAAACAATCTGAGGCTTACTTTCCATCTTGCTGAACTCTTCTACAGTCAGCATTTCAGATAAAGGCATCACATTATATTAAAACTAGATAAAAGCTCGTGTGACTTACGATTCCTGATCCAGACATAATTATGAAGCATGCCCATCATATCTGAAGAGCTTTAAAAAAAAAAAAACAACAAAGGATTTTTCATCGTAAGAAACAAAGACCTTCTCCTGCAGGGAATGCAGCAGTACTAGAACAGATTTCAGGAGCATTTTTTGCTTCTATAAATTATTCAACCCCCTCTGTTTTACTCATGCAGAGCATTGAGATACATCAGGCAATGACACCGCAAGCTCTTATCAGGTAGAGGAAAACAGTCTGAAGCCCTTCACAGGATGAACTCAACTGTGTTTGGTGGAACGTGCTGTTACAAAAATCTAATGTCACTTAAAGCCAAGTCAAGCACATCATAAAAAGCAAGAAAGATTCCATCAAATTTGTATTCATCCTTCAATCACACAGATAGTGTCGCATGCCCGTAACTAATTCACTATCAAAATCAAATCACCTCTGCGACTGACAGCCCAAGTCTCATTCTGGGGCAATTCAGAATGGTTTTTGCCCTATACCTGGTAAATTCGTGCACACACACTCCCTATACCAGGTAAATTTATGCACACAGGCCCTTAACATGAAGTTCCCAAAGTGTTATCAGGGCTAATTACCTGTCTGGAACTAGGCTGAAATGCTCTGCTAGAGCAAGGTTGGATTACCCAGCATTTTATGTGCTAATCCACTGTACAAGCAACATACAAAGGAGGACTTATCTGAACATCACATCATCTTATCTACATGGTTGGTTCAGAGTTCCTAAGCTCGCAGCAGCAGAGTTATGGTCCTTGTTTAGTACACTTCTGTACATTAGAAAGGACCATTAACAGTTACAGTGCTATAGAAATGAAAAATGATGGCTCTGAACACTAACTGCCCGTATTTATGCCAACATATTTAGTCAGGATGAACAAGAGTGATAACTTCTAAAAAAAACATCACTGAATGTATGCAGTTATAATGACTATTCACAAACAAAACCATGTCCTTATTAAAATCTGTCATCTAATCCCATATTTATTCTTCCTGCTTAGAAAAATATTTACAGTTCTTGACAGTTAATTCCCCATTTATAGATTATCAAGCTGTGTGACCACTCCAAAGACTGTAGTTAAATACGAGCAGCAGAATCCTATACAGAAACATTTGGCAGTTCCAGTGAGCACAGAAATGCAAGATGAATATGAAAACTGGGTAGTTACTTCTCCTTTTCTCCCTTCCAGAGTCTAGGGTTCAGAAGATGGACAAGAAAGATGAGAGCACAGTTTAAGCACAGGACAAAAATCCCACTTTTCCCCCCATCTTCTGCCAAGGACTTTTCATTCATCTTAGGACAAATCACTCTGGGAGAAAATAAACATAACACTATTCCCCTACCTTTTTGTTTGGTTGGTTGCTTTGTTTATGTTACTGAAAATGAGTCACTCTGCCCACACTGTAGAAATATCATTGCATTTTACACTGAGAACTCATTCTACCATTACTAGTTCCCATTTTTTCCTCAATTCCTTCACGCCACCACTGCAGGTCTGGTAATGAAAAGTGAGAAGGGACAGACCCAAACATAAAAGGATGCTGTGGCAAAGCACAACAGCTGCAAAGGTGGTCCGGCTGGTACAAATGACATAATTAATTTCCTAAAAGAACAGATTTTAGAAAGGAAATAAGGAATCATCTATTATCCTTGCATCATTCACCAGCTGCATGTTACCCTCAGTAGCATGTTGCTAATTTTAGTTAGTTTTTGCAAGGCATCTGCCCAGAAGGGCTCAGCTCAATGACAGCACCTGCTTTTCAGCGAAGTTCCCCTTTTTCATGAGGTTTGCCAGCTACTTGAAATGAAGACCCAAGGAGGTCAAGCAACTTGACCAAGAGCAGGCTGTAAAGTAGCAGCTCTGCATGGACATGAAGCCAGCACCTCCCTGGCTCGCTGGAGTCAGCCTAACCTTTGCTTGTCCCACTGCATTTTCTAGGTGGCACAGGGAGCTTCATGAAGCATGGTAACGTTCCCAGGAAGGCAAAGATTCACTGCCCTGACTAGATCTTTTACTTACAGGGAGCGTCCCAAAGCAGACTGAAAAGCTTTTAAAGTTACATCTAGCTTGGTTTTATTGAAATTAAAATCAGGATGTTTCATTCATTAAGTACTTGGTGTTACTACCTGAAACCACACCAAAATAAAGGCATAAATAATCGCTTTCCTGCCCGCTAGGTCCTTCAGACACACTCCTGCTTTAAGGCTTGATTTAAATTGACTTACCAGCTTCATGAGCCACAAAATCCATCCACGTTCTAAGACAGCTTCTTCTGTCTCTTTTCAGATCTGGTTACCTCCTTCTTAGGTGAACCAGGCTCTTCCAACAGACCTTACTCCTTTCTCCCAGCACATTAAAAAACCTCCCAAACCAATCTCTCCAGGAGGGCTCAGCTGCCCCACTGCCCTTAAATGCAAATAGCACAGGTGTAATCAATCTGCCTGGGATTCTTTCCTTCTGGACTCTTAAGGAGACACATAGTGTTTGATTCCACTACTGCTTCAAAATACTTGCCATTCTAATTTACATTTCTGAGAGTAATAAAACACATTCATGTGCAGATTGATTTGGCCATTTATTCTTACTTTAGTCTATTTGTTATAAGAGTGGATTTATCTATGCTGTTAATTATTCATTTTGTATCTACATGACTTTGTGGAGATGTATATCTCCTGTAGAAAACCTAACATTAACTTTACCTGAACCTTAATTGCAACTTGAAGATAAACATTAGTTATTTTCACTTTTCAAATATGCTTTAGCTACACTTCATATTTAAAGTCACACTATTATCAGAACTGATCTGAAAGTATATTGGAAGAAGGATTATACTTTATTAACATAATAAAAATGCATATTTATAGAAGAATACATTATAAAGCGGAACTCAATTGCATCTAATACTCATAACACACCTGGCCACGTTTGGCTTTCCTGGGCAGAGTTCAGAAGATTCGGTTGCTCTGGCTGAGCGACCGACTGACCATTTTTATACACTTTACTGTCTACAGCAGTATACATCTAGCAATTCAAAACTCTGAAAATAGTTTTTGGCAGCGGTTCAGTGCCCACTGCTAAATATTCAACACCAACACAAACCACCTGAATGGTAGTTTAGGGGTAACTTGTGCTTAATGGCTATTTTTGTTTCATTTAATCACTACTTTTTTCTCCCCCCACCTTCCGTTAAATAACTACTCTGATTACTAAAAATGGCACATGTCCATTGGCATTGTATTACACATTTAGATAAACCCCTACAGATGCCAGATACTTTATTTAAAATAAATAAGCAAATAAATAAAGTAGTGCCAGAAAAAATCTTGGGAAAAAAATTTTCGGCTACTGGTCTTATCAAGTAGCATTGAAAGAAATAAATCTTTCCACATGACTTTACTCCTCTAACATATGAGATCTTTTTGAAGCCTTAGCTAGTTCCAAAACAAATTCATTTGTTTTATTTAATGCTTTTTACATGCTCAAAGACTGTGAAGACTTTGATAACTGGAAACGGGCTGATATGTATAGACGCATTTCAAATATTTGCGAGGGTAGAGGGAAGATCAAGTGCCATGGTGTGATAACGGGCTTCAGCGCTTGCTCTTCAGCACAAGTTTGCCCAAAGCACCCCCTTCTGGTAGAAATATGTAAATTGGGTGCAGAGTCAGGAAAAATGTTAATTTGTGGTTTATTTATATACCCCGAATCTGATTGTAATGGTCCTTGGCAGGCTCGGCTTCCTATAAATTCTGAGAACTATGGGGAAAATGAAAATGGGATCATATATGATTATCAGCTGGATTTCAGATATTTTTCATCTTTTGCTTGCTGATAGTATCTCGCAGGAGCATAAATCTGGTTAAAAAAAAGCAATAAAAGATCGTATTTCACAAGACTTGTAACTACTCATACTTTAAAAAAAAAAAAATTGGGCATTCTTTCTAAGAAATCTACCATACTGAAAGGAGAAAATGATTTTGCTTATATTTAGAGCTAATTCTTCAGTGAAATTTACATTGTTGGCATCTTCCTAAAGCATTTCTTCTGTAAAAATAGAAGCATTTTGTTGTCTAATATTGTGCAGTCTCTGTACCAGCGGCAAATAGGATTAGGTTACACGGAACATTCCCACTAACAAATTCCTCCTACTTAAAAAGAATTTTTACTTTGACTCTGACCTTACAGCTTTGACAGTAATTTTAAATAACTGCCAAAGCTCTCAGTTTTTTTTCTAATGGAAACCTATTCTTGTGTTTTTCAAAGCAGTTACTTATACTGTCAGGGGTATTTGCATCAGTGGGAACTGTCTCCACGTACATGGGGTCTTTTGCATTCCAAATGCAGAAGATGAGAAAGCAGAAGATCCTCATTCAGCTTTTAGTCAATTCTGCAAGAGCAGGGAAGAGCCTGACGAGTGTTATTTTCTTGCCCCTCTTGACAGAAGCCTTCAACAACAGAGAAAAAAAGGAGCCATATAAACCACTGCTGTCACTCAGAGTGCCAATCAGCAAAAAAGCAGAGAAATGGGGCTGGGTGACAGCGCTCACCCTTCCTGACCCAGCCAGACAGAGCTCAGAAAATACTAAAAAATGCCTCTCTTGGGGAATTGTGCTTGATTATTCCAGAATTATCATTCTTCTCTGAACTACGGCATGATTCTCTCTCATCTTTTTCACCAGAAGCGTGCCTCATGCAAGATGTTTGGGTGGCAACAGATACCCACAGGACTTAACATGTTATTGAGGGGAAAACAAGGCGTAGCCAGTCAGATGAATCAAACAGCAAGGAAGGTTAAGACGTGCAGAGAAAAGGTCTCCCTGTTGACTTTGCATCTGGAAATGTTGGTGAGGCTGCTTTGGGAGGCTGCCCACGTTAACTTCTAGTGTCAAATGCCACCTTTCTATCCAAGTCAGCCCATGAAAAGAAGGTTAAACACCTCCTAGACTGACTTTAAGATCAAGACTAAATATCTGATGGCAACTAAAGCATTTGTCCAAATTACAGGAGGCTAAGCAACAGTCAGCTTTGTTCTTTACTGCTGAGGTAGACCTCTTGAAATACAGCAACCCATCATGATATATTTAATTTGCAAAGAACACAAATCAATAAAAACACAGGTGTAGTCAGCCCTAATCCCGCTCAAATCAGGTGACCAATACGTACGCATCCAGCTGTTTAACTGGGGGCTTCTTGATTTTTCTTAAATAATAAACTATGCACCTTTTTAATTAAAAATGACAAGTGTGAAAGTGCTGACACAGAGATGTCCCTCCATTAACAAAAATGAAGCTGGGGTGTTGCCAGAAGATTAGATGGTGGGGTTTTTTTGGCCAGCAATCAATTCAGATGGACTTGCTGAGAGGAGAGTTTCCTTGAGTGCAGATGTTAGGTAAAATGTGATACTGCCACTGTCTGCCTGAGAAGTAAGCTCTCTTCTAGAGACAAACATCATTGCATTTTGGATATCATTTTGGGGCAACATCAAGAGGTCCCGTTTTTTTTCACCTCAAAATAAGTTAATGCTCCATCAGAATTTCTCCAAGAAGCCCTCTTCAAAGTTAGCGATTTCTTTCTGAGAGATGCAGACCCTTTCATTAATTGAAATGAAGATGATCAGACCAGATTCTTCTGGTCAGATTCCCCAAATACACCTAAAATCACTTTCATGGATTTGAAAATCATAACTAGCGCATATTTGGAAGTAAAATCATTATAAAACTATTCAAAACCATAGACAAGATATTATTCCAAACAAGTCTCTTTCCTACTTAATTTTTTTTAATATTTCAAACACAATATCTATCTGAATTTCTATTTTAAAATAGGATTTCTTATGTGCAGCTTCTGGCTAATGTTTAGCATTATCAGAATGAACAGTGTCATGTTTTTACACAGAAAGTTCCCCTGCCAGCAATACCCCTGTCACCACATGTCCCGCTCTTACCAAATTCCTTATACAAATAAGCCAAGCTTACAAGCAGCAGCATCTGACGATGCCAATGTATATTTTTATATCTGCATGTTCTCTTTCTCTTTGATGAAGTGTAATCCCATTGCGCTGGTAGAGACCATTTCCAGTTTACAACTGTAAGTATGTTTTCTGGAAAACATACTGCTTGTGCTCCTTTTTCTTTATGAGAAAACTTTCTTAAGCCTGTTAAAACCAAGATCTTTAAGGTCCCTTCCATGTCTAACCAATCTAGGATTCAAGGAAAATCATATGCACTATTTACTAATAGAAAAAAAATACAAAAGTATTACAAATACTTTTGTCAGTATGGATTTGAACACTGGCAAAAGTATCTATAAAAAGTTTATGAATGAGGGAACTGGAATTATCCTGTCCATAAACCTGTAGGTGTTGATCCCCTGTAGGGATCCTGAACAGGAAGGGTTTGACAAAAGCAGCATGTTAGAGTTTAATTCAAAAACATCTTGGTTTTAGGGCAAAACTTTTCTTAATTTCAACAAGTTTTGGATGAGATGCTTGGTTTCCCTGTGCTGCTGAGACATTCACCAACTACTGGTATTTTCTGAGGCACTGGACTGGCAGACACAGGAAAACGACACGCAGCCTTCATCACGAAGTGAGTAGGAATGATGGTGTAGAATAAATGCAGGATTTCTTTACTGTGAGAAACTGCTAGTGAAAACGCACAGATATAATCTGTCAGTTAGTAACGTGGAGGCTTATGTGCATTAAAAGAAATTTGTAAACAACAATAGAAGTACCATAAAAAAGAAATTTCCTTCAGAAATATCTCAAAGCCTACCACGCTGCTCCATTTGCTCCAAAAACCTAGTCACCTGGAGGGTCTCCAAAGTGAACGTCACCGGGTAAATGTGGAAATCCACACTGATGGGCAACTAGCCTGCTTGCACAGAGACAGCACGTACCAAGATGTTTGAAAGTTGTTGGGATTTGAGAGAAATTCACATTTTCTACAGGCTGTATTCAGTACAGCATCAATAGAAGTATCTGATGATGCCATTTGCATTAGACTTTCTTCTATATGTAAATGTAATCAAGCTGCATTGTATAGAGCTAGATTATTGTTAATTAGCATTTGCTGAATTTTTTTTCTAATACATCATCTCGAGTGAACTTTAAAGATTATGAAGTTATTTGACATTTTCCAGCTGACTGTACGCAACCAAGGAATAACTTCATGTGTAGTAAGTACACCCAAAGTAATAATTAGCAACAAAATTCCTTAAAAATGTTGCACTTTCATAAAGTAGCCTATCATAGTATAAATGTTTAGCAAACAGAAAAACTGAAACCAAATGTTACTGCTGAATGAAGTTTCCAGATTTTCAAACAGTAAAAATCATAGAATTATAGAATGGTTAGAGTTGGAAGGGACCTCAAAGATCATGGAGTTCCAACCCCCTGCCATGGGCAGGGACACCTCCCACCACACCAGGTTGCTCCAAGCCCCATCCAGCCTGGCCTTCAACCCCTCCAGGGATGGGGCAGCCACAGCTTCTCGGGGCAACCTCTTCCAGTGCCTCACCACCCTCACAGCAAAGAAGTTCTTACTAAGATCTAACCTAAACCTCCCTTCTTCCAATTAAAAATTGTTCCCCTTGTCCTGTAACTCCTGACCAAGAGTCCCTCTCCAGCTCTCCTGAAGCTCCTTTCAGATGCTGCTGGAAGGTCTCCCCGGAGCCTTCTCTTCTCCAGGCTGAACAGCCCCAGCTCCCTCAGCCTGTC
>VZRU01004147.1:205836-231306 GCA_013398155.1 Pedionomus torquatus
AGAGGATGACCATGAGGTAGCAATGTGACCAAGGCCAATGGTATCCTGGGGGCATCAAGAAGGCTGTGACCAGCAGGTGGAGGGAGATCATCCTCTCCCTCTGCTCTGCCCTGGAGATGGTACCATCTGGAGCACTGGGTCCAGTTCTGGGTTCCCCAGTTAAAGAAGGACAGGGAACTGCTGGAGAGGATACAGCAGAGGACCACCAAGATGATGATGGGCCTGGAGCATCTCTCTTAACAAGGAACGGCTTTTTTAGTCTGGAGAAGAGAAGGCTGAGGGAGGATCTGATCAATGCCTATAAATACTTCAAGGGTGGGTGTCAGGAGGAGGGGGCCAGATTTTTTTCAGCGGTGCCCAGTGAGAGGGCAAGAAGAGATGGGCACAAACTTGAACATAAGAAGTTCCATCTCAACACGAGGAGGAACTTCTTCACTTTGAGAAGCCCTGGAAGAGGCTGTTCAGAGAGCAGAGAGGTGGTGGAATCTCTGTTTCTGGAGACATTCCAAATCCTCCTGGACAAGTTCCTGTGCAACCTGCTGTGGCAGGAGTTTGGACTAGATGATCTCCAGAGGTCCNAAATGCAGGATTTCTTTACTGTGAGAAACTGCTAGTGAAAACGCACAGATATAATCTGTCAGTTAGTAACGTGGAGGCTTATGTGCATTAAAAGAAATTTGTAAACAACAATAGAAGTACCATAAAAAAGAAATTTCCTTCAGAAATATCTCAAAGCCTACCACGCTGCTCCATTTGCTCCAAAAACCTAGTCACCTGGAGGGTCTCCAAAGTGAACGTCACCGGGTAAATGTGGAAATCCACACTGATGGGCAACTAGCCTGCTTGCACAGAGACAGCACGTACCAAGATGTTTGAAAGTTGTTGGGATTTGAGAGAAATTCACATTTTCTACAGGCTGTATTCAGTACAGCATCAATAGAAGTATCTGATGATGCCATTTGCATTAGACTTTCTTCTATATGTAAATGTAATCAAGCTGCATTGTATAGAGCTAGATTATTGTTAATTAGCATTTGCTGAATTTTTTTTCTAATACATCATCTCGAGTGAACTTTAAAGATTATGAAGTTATTTGACATTTTCCAGCTGACTGTACGCAACCAAGGAATAACTTCATGTGTAGTAAGTACACCCAAAGTAATAATTAGCAACAAAATTCCTTAAAAATGTTGCACTTTCATAAAGTAGCCTATCATAGTATAAATGTTTAGCAAACAGAAAAACTGAAACCAAATGTTACTGCTGAATGAAGTTTCCAGATTTTCAAACAGTAAAAATCATAGAATTATAGAATGGTTAGAGTTGGAAGGGACCTCAAAGATCATGGAGTTCCAACCCCCTGCCATGGGCAGGGACACCTCCCACCACACCAGGTTGCTCCAAGCCCCATCCAGCCTGGCCTTCAACCCCTCCAGGGATGGGGCAGCCACAGCTTCTCGGGGCAACCTCTTCCAGTGCCTCACCACCCTCACAGCAAAGAAGTTCTTACTAAGATCTAACCTAAACCTCCCTTCTTCCAATTAAAAATTGTTCCCCTTGTCCTGTAACTCCTGACCAAGAGTCCCTCTCCAGCTCTCCTGAAGCTCCTTTCAGATGCTGCTGGAAGGTCTCCCCGGAGCCTTCTCTTCTCCAGGCTGAACAGCCCCAGCTCCCTCAGCCTGTCCTCATAGGACAGGTGACTGAAATCCATCTAACAGGTCTGTATTTGAGCAGTTGACTCTTCTACTCCTTGCTAGTGAACATTTTCAGGAGGAACTTCTGTATTTGAATGTAAGGCTTTAACTTTTGTATATGAAAAGCCATTTTTCCCTTTGAAACATGCCCTGGCACTTGTTGTTAGAAACTTCGAGGAGCTTGCTGCAACATGAGAGCATAGGGGACAGACACCGATACTGAAATCAACATTTGTGCTTTCCCATTTTTGCCCCTGATCTGCTCTGCAGCATCTATAAATCAGGTCACATCTGTGATAGTTTCTCCCACAACCTTTTTCTTAAAGCGTATTCTTTAAAAGCTCCGTGGGTGTACAGGGCGGAGCGGGATGGGCTGGAGATGAGATCAGCTCCTATTTACATCTCCTTTCCATACCTGGCAGGCCTGTCTCAGTGGGACAGGGACATGCACGCATTGCCACAGTGCTACAGAGCCAGGGAGAGGAGAAGAAGATGGAGAGCAAAGCAAAGCAGCTCCCATTCTGGTAGAGTCCTGGTGGACCAGAGGATGACCATGAGGTAGCAATGTGACCAAGGCCAATGGTATCCTGGGGGCATCAAGAAGGCTGTGACCAGCAGGTGGAGGGAGATCATCCTCTCCCTCTGCTCTGCCCTGGAGATGGTACCATCTGGAGCACTGGGTCCAGTTCTGGGTTCCCCAGTTAAAGAAGGACAGGGAACTGCTGGAGAGGATACAGCAGAGGACCACCAAGATGATGATGGGCCTGGAGCATCTCTCTTAACAAGGAACGGCTTTTTTAGTCTGGAGAAGAGAAGGCTGAGGGAGGATCTGATCAATGCCTATAAATACTTCAAGGGTGGGTGTCAGGAGGAGGGGGCCAGATTTTTTTCAGCGGTGCCCAGTGAGAGGGCAAGAAGAGATGGGCACAAACTTGAACATAAGAAGTTCCATCTCAACACGAGGAGGAACTTCTTCACTTTGAGAAGCCCTGGAAGAGGCTGTTCAGAGAGCAGAGAGGTGGTGGAATCTCTGTTTCTGGAGACATTCCAAATCCTCCTGGACAAGTTCCTGTGCAACCTGCTGTGGCAGGAGTTTGGACTAGATGATCTCCAGAGGTCCCTTGCAACCGCACATCATTCTGTGATTCTCATTGGCTGAGGAAGTTATTTTCAGCACCATGAGCTTTATGGGTGGATGGCATCTGAGGGAAGTGCCTTACAACTAGTGCAAACCCTAGAACAACTTATTTCATGCTTATTTTGAGGTGTCAAGATCTCATTTTGCTAATTTTGTTCCATCTAAGAAGCTTGGAACTGACCTTCAGCTTTGCTATGAGAAAAGCAATGCACAGGTAACTGAAAACCAAGGCACGCCAGCGCAGGAGGGACATTTTTCTTCCCCTTAATTTTTACAGCATAGGAAACCAGGGGACTTGGGTTATCGAATATGTGCCTCAGTAAGACGTGTATCAAGTACAGTAATTATGATGATAACGGTAACAAAAATGCATGTCTCGGCTTAGGTCCTCAATCGGTAAAGTTTGGAAGTATCTATAACTTGAAGCATCCAGAGGATCCCACTGAAGTAATACACCCAATTAACTCTCGGGTTGAGCAGGGGTCACAAACTGCTCATAAATTTAGTATAGGAATTTCTGCTGAAACAATGAACTTCAAGCGTGCATTACAAATTATTTATGGAAAGGGAATTTTAAATTCACATGTAAGCTGCTGAGAAAAGAATAAATCTTAAATTTATTAATCTGTGCATAGGAAGCTGCTGAGAAAAGAATAAATCTTAAATGAGAGAACAAAACCATATGATGTAAATTATCCAATTTCAAATATTAAGTAATTATGAAAAACTATGAATTCCAAAAGCCTTTGAGCACCTACCAAAGGAGAAGTGTTTCTAATAGTGTTTAGCAAATGCTTTTTCTTCAATAATTTTGCCTTCACAGTACTCTCCTCACATTCCTTCCAGAGACCAGAGAGACAAAGAGACAAAATATGTTGAATAAGTTATTAGGATTCAATTAGTCTACTAGACACAGTAGTTAGCAATGTAACCAATTTGTTTAGCAGTTTAAAACTGTTGCTGAGTTTTCCATTAATTTTTTTTCTTAATATTTAATCCTTTTTTTATCCCCCATTGCCCGTACCAGCTACTCTAAATTCATAAACATGAGAACTTTAATAGCTTTGTCCTACTGACTTGCTGCTAGGTTGTTTTTTTCTCCTAGAAGGTCTGGTTTGCTAAGAAGTCACTGTATTCCTCTATTCCTTGGCTGTCTTAAGTAACATTGTCATGCATTAGTAATCATCACACCTTCTTCTTTCTTTATTCTTATTTATTTTTTTTTTCCTGGGATTGGAGAGGATTTTTTTTTTTAAACCACCTCTTTTCCTCTACATAAATAAAAAAAAAGGGGGGGAGGGGAAAGCTTGTGCTAGATCCAGAGATTACCCAGATTCCTTATTGCATTCCTACATTCTACCCTCAAAACAGTTGTTTTCCTATAGAAATGCATTCTTTACACTCTTTTAAAACCAGGCCAGGATGTACAAATGTACTACTTCCCTGGTTTTGGAGGCACTGCTCTTTGCACACCCACAGAGGAGCGGGTACATCTGTCCCAAGTCGGGGATGTGCAGAATCGCTCTCCCTGGCGTCCCTGGCTGAAAGGTTAGAAGAAGTTGTGGTGTAATACATCACACACAGGCACCTCAGAACCTCTTGTGCCCTTAAGTCCCTGGAGTTTTGGGTGTTGTTCAGCTCCCTGTGAGACACTGAAGATGATGCCAGCCGTAACCCCTCACAGCCTCTCCTGCCTGTGAAAGGAAGAATTCTGCCTAGGAGATGCTTAGGGGAAAGTCCTATTCCCTCTTCCCTAAACCAGGGAACGTATGTGAATTGGAAATGGTTGAGATTTTTCAACTAAACAGGTTTTCATGGGAAAATGATGATTTATTGGAAGTCAAAATTATATGCAGGAATGAATTATGGGGGATATATGTACCAGAAGTGCATTGTTTCTTAGGAAACTTGTCAGAAGGGGGTGAAATTTCTGGTGGAAGGTATTTGCTAGGTCCTAGCTATTAGGTAAGAGATGAGCCGTTCCACTCAGATTTGCAGAGCCATAGAATCTGCTGCAGACTGAGAGCCGTACCACTCACCTCATGACAGAGGCAGATGTTCTAGCTCCCATTCTGGGTTTGTGAAGTTTTAAATTGTTCTTCAAAGATCAAGGGCGCCATAGAAGAGAGCTTGACTCTGTGGAGAGGTGACTAAAGGCATCTTCCTCAGAAGAGATCCAGTCTTAAGTCCCTGTTCTGAGTACAGGCACAGCAAAGATTCAATATCCCAGAAGAGTGTTATAATTGGCTATCAGTTATTCCTGACTAAAAATCTAATGTTTTTCCAAATCTGCTTTTGCCCTCAAAAAATTCTGAAGCCATCAATAATTCACAGAACATAATGTTTGATTTCTAATGATCCCTGATGGAAATCACTGCCTCATGGCTCTGATCGTCTAGGTTGGAGACTGTTTAGGGAAGAGCAAAAGGCCCTTTGAAGAAGGCTTTTCAAGAGGGCACAGGGCTTTTATTTCTATTTTTCTGGCAAAACCAACTACCAAGTTGCAGTGCCTTTCCACTGCAATCACACGAGATCTCACTGCGCAAAAGCACCCCCATGTTCCACTTTAATTATCACTTCCCTCGCCCGGCTGTCCCTGCTCCTGTCACTCCTCTGTCTCACTGGGATTTTTCTCTTGCCATGGCAAACTCTTGCGGGAAGCCCTTCCCGCACTGGACCTCACCTCACCTCTCCAATTTGAAAAAGTCACTCCACTACCCATCTGAGATGGATCCAAAGTGCAAACCAGAAGCACTTCAAAGCCTGAAGTTTTCTATGGAATTTTTTACACATTACCCCTGAAACATTCTGTGAAGAAAATGATCTCCTCTCACTTTTCCACTCACCTGCCTTTGACTATTTGCAGAACGTTTTGTAACCCTTCCACAGCACAGAAAGACCCATCTTTTCTAAGTCAGCTAATGATGTGTTTGTCTGGTGCTGGTGGCAGTGGGATGAAAGAGATTAAGTTCAACCCGAAAGCTTCGAGTCAAGGTAGAGTTTATTAAATGCATATTTAACTCTTCCCTGTCAGTTCTGATTTCAGCCACCCATGCAAAAGAACGCATTTTCCTCCAGAAAAGGCCCTATCTCAGAAAGCCAACGTGTGTAAGGTCTTAAGTAAAAGTTTGAAACTGCTGGCGACTTCCTTGCATTAGGCAGTATCAGAATATCATTTCACAACCCTGCAGGGACAACTAACAGCCAAGGGCAAGTTTTAAGAAGGTGTTTCAACATGTTTTAGTTATTCAAATAATAATGACTGCTGAAGCAATACTCATCACAGCCTCACTTCCTCCCTCATTCCAGGAGAATTTTGGAACCTAAGTGGAAACTGGTACTCTGCTCTATTGGTTAAGCTCGTGCTTCTGCAAGCATTGCTGTGTTCTGGTGAAAACTGAATCTCTTCTTACAGCACCCTATGATGCTGTAAGAATTACGTGCTTTGCATATCTCCTCCAGTCATCCTCCTTCTACAATACCTTCTGTTACATTTTTTCTTAAGAATGAAGAGGCAATTTCTAAACACAAAGACAGCTGCACTTTGCAGTACATTTCCCAAAGACACCCCTGAACCTCTGTTACTGAAGGTGAAAAGCGATGCAGTCCTGGCGTGTGTGGATAGAACAGCTGGCTTCATGAGGACTCCACTCAGTCCTAATTTTTAAGCGATTTTCTTCCAGCAAGATCTGAATCCATACATGCATTATGTTTTTCATACATCCCTACCCCTCCATGTCCCAACAGCTGAAATAAGTGACTTCAAGGACTCAAGTCTCCCTTTTGTGCATTTTCTTTCACTCCCCTGCTACTGGCAAATCTATTAGACCTAAACTTTTTTCCCTACATAACACTATTTCATAGCCTTTTATTTTTCGTCTGTCCTTTCTCTAGAAAGACATTACCACTGCTTATACATTATCAGACTTGTCTTTTGAATTTGTTTTATACCCTGTTTTCTGACTGCTAAGCTCACAACCCTCGTTTTTTTTAAACACACTTTGATTGTGGTTCTTCTTTCTTTGTATCTGTCCATCTAGCAACAAATTATCTTTTATTTCTTCCTTTATCTAAATACTGAAGTTTCCTTGAGCATTCCGCAACGCAGCTGGGCACGTATTTAGTTTTCAGCAGACACTGAAATGTCCTTCAGTTCAGTCAATACAAGCAAACACTCAACCTTAATTAAATAGAAATGATCCTGAACAATAGCTGAAGATTGAGCATGTCTATAAGCACTGTGAAAAATCTGAACCATAGGATTTAACTTTGACTTTTCCATCAAGATTTATATTAAAACTTGATGCACTAAGCTCAAAATACAACGATAGAGTATTTTGTAGGATGCTATTCACATATCTGACCATAGCTGTTACCTAATGCCATCGTTCAGATGCATCCACGTTGGACTCATACACCCAGGAGACGTAGTGGAGATCTGCTCTGTAGCATCTAAGGTGGCTGTAGGCACTTGTATTTTTAGGCAGTTTCACCCAAAGGATCTTTAGTTGTACCTGTTTACAAAGTGTTTTTTGACACCTCTAACAGTGTCCTGATAAAAAAGAGAGCCAAGAAGTAGGGCCATGCCTCTAGTTTCACACACCTGCAGAAGCAAGGAAGGTAGCGACTGTAGAACTGCTTTAGGCCAATACCTAGGCCAGAAGCATTGTATCCCATATTCATTTATTAAATCAAAACTTATCCTTTATTGTTCTTCTAGGAGAAATAACCACACTGAAGTAATAGAAAGATGCCTATAATCTTATCTGAATACAGCAGATGTCATTATGGAACTACACAGCTAATATCAAAAAGCAAGTGGATTGCTTCCCCTGAAAAAAATTCATTGCTCTATTTTGCCCAGTAGTATGTTTTTCCCTGTCCCTGGAACACAGGGATGTGTGATGATCTGGAGATCATCTATTCTTGCTCTCTGCCAAAGCAGGTCCACCCAGAGCAGGTCCCACAGGAACGTGTCCAGACAGGTTTGGAATGTCTCCATAAACAGAGACTCCACCACCTCTCTGGGCAGCCTCATCCAAGGCTCTGTCACCTTCAAAGTGAAGAAGTTCCTCCTTGTGTTGAGTTGGAACTTACTATGTTCGAGTTTGTGCCCATTTCTTCTTGTCAGTCACTGGGCACCACTGAAAAAAACTGGCCTCTTCCTCCTGACACCAATCCTTGAAGAATTTATAGGCATTTCTGGGCTGAAGGCTTCTCTTTACTACATGATACTTGATAACCACTATACATCAAGAAGTTTTGAGCAGGTTTTGAGCAACCTGCTCTAGGTGGGAGGTGTCCCTGCCCAGGGCAGGGAGGTTGGAACTTGATGATCTCTGAGGTCCCTTCCAACTCTAACCATTCTATGACTATGATTCTAAGTTGTATGAACATGCCAATAACAGAATAACAGTTCTTTTTCCTGATGTTGTTTAATAAATTATAATCTTAATCCATACAGCGGATCCTGGAACAGATTATGGGTATCTGTACTGAATTAAGAATTCAGATTTACATAGGAATAACTATTCTAGTAGTTTTCTAAGAGCAGCCAAACCTCTGCATTTTTATACTTCTAAAATACCTTACAGTAGTATTCACATTCCTGGAAAAAAATCTTTTGGGCGAAATTTTAATGGTTCAGAAAATATTAATTAAAAAAAAAAATGAATCAGCAGAAATGTGAAAACTACATGACTTAAAAATATTGCTCAGAATGGATTTATGGTAAAGCGATGGTATGAATGAATATTTGCCCTTATTATTGGATAATATAAATACTTTTTTACTATTTTAGTCTTAAATTATCTTCCATTGCTCTACTGTATTTTAGAGTCGATTTAGGAGAACATTAGAAAACATCAGCCTGCCTTTTAGTATGGAGGAAGCAATAAAGTTGTTGAGGTTACGTACGCCTAACCTGTTTCCAGTTACAGAAATGTGGACACACACAAAGTTCAGTGTATGCTTTTTGCAAATTCCAAATTTTCTTGGACAATATGCTTTAAAGCACATGTTTTCTTCAATTCCTGTTCTCAGTTACACCTTTTCCATGTGAAAAATTCCATTTCACTGCTGTGGGAAAGGTAATTCTGTCTCTTACAGCCTAAGGGGACGAGGCTCCCTGCACTAAGATTTAGCTCTTGTCCACACAAAGGAAAATGATACACATGCAGAATAAGAAGAAATAAAGTTTTTTTCCATCATGCCATGGCATGCATGTACGTGTTTCCCCTCCTGCCCCACTGAAAGGCTACGGGGAGCTCCCACATGTCCTCCTTTCACCTGTAGACCTCAAGTGGCCTTCATCCTCACAATGCCTGTATTAATCTGAGTTCAGGGCTTATTTGGAGATAAATTGTGTAAAAGAAAAAAAAAGGAGAAATGTTGAAAGGAAAACACATATGTACATCCTTGTTGTTTAGCTTAGTACTCAGGAAAGCATGGCACTTTTACAGAACTGTAAAGAAACACAGTGACATAAAAGCAACCTGATTTGTCATCAGTTTCTCTTTCTGGAATAAAAGAAAACCCAACTATCCAACAAGAGTACTAACAAGGAGGAAAGAATAACACAAATGAGACTCACACAGAGGGTATCTCCATTCCATCCACACGGATTAACTGTAGTTTAGATCGGAGACATGAACACGAACAGCGGTTTGCAGATGAACTCTGAATGGAGGTGCTTCTGCCAAGCGATTCCACAAGAAAACTAAAGAAACCCAGCGTAAAGCAGAAAACAACAGCCTGAAAAAACCCCAGGCAGATGCAGCTCAGCATAACCCAGCTGGGGGAATCCAAATTGTATTCCACTCAACAGTTCATTTTTTTTCTTGTCTTCATGACTGTGTAGCCTGAAATGCATCTAACAAAAAGCCAAGAATCTTACCTTTTGTAAATAGTATTTATATGAAATTTAATATGGGATGCGTTTTCTGCTTCCAGACACTGTCAAAACATAAACACTGGCAAATAAAGAATTGTATGAAAAAAAATAAGCAACAAAAATGGATTCCTACTTTTTGCAACAGAATGAATAGCAAGTTATTGTTGACTTCATGATTAATCACATCAACAATTCAGCATTCACAGCTATTTTTCAGAATATTAACACCTCGGTTTTTGAAGAAAATGAGCTAAATGGCCATCTTTCTTCTCTCTTTAATATAAATTTCAATGATTCAAAGCTTAAGTTTCAGTGATTCCAAGTCATTAACACTTTTTACCCTCTATGACAAGAAGTCATTTCTCTGAAATCATGAAATTTTGATCACAGAACTCACGGCAAAGTTTCCAGAGAACTCCCTATGCAGAACTCCCTAAGGCAGGAGAAATGATTGCTGGTGCAGCAATAGGCTGGTCGGTCTCCAGTAGGTGGAGGATGGTCTCCTCTTCCAAGTCACAGGTGATAGAAGAAGAGGAAACGGCCTCAAGTTGCACCAGGGGAGGTTTCAGATGAGATATCAGGAATGATTTTGACACGGAAAGGGTTATTAAGCCTTGGACTGGACTGCCCAGAGAAGGGCTTGAGGCACCATCCCTGAAGGTATTTAAAAGATGCAGATGCAGCACGAGAGGGACATGGTTCAGTGGAGGCTTTGACAGTGCGATGTTAACTGTCTGACTTGATGTTCTAAAAGGTCTCTTCCAACCAAAACGATTCTATGATCCTATTTGTATTCTCAAATTGAACCCAGCTTGAAATTCAGAGGAAGCAGACAAAGAATGCCTTTTGTTGACACTGGGATCAACTTTCTTCAGAGTGGCTAGATCAAGCTGGATGCCCAACTTATTGTAAGGGCATATGTAAAAGGCAGTGCTTTCTTTATATCAGTCTCTTTTAATACATCTTAGGCTGGACACTACACATGAATAGAATCACAGAATTTGTTGGGTTGGAAAGGACCTTTAACGTTCACCTAGTCCAAAACCCGGCAGTCCACAGGGACATCTTTAACTACAACAGGTTGCCCAGGGCCTCATCAAGCCCAACCTTGGAATTTCTCCATGGATGGGGGCCTCCAAAATTAACAGACAAATTCTTCATCCCTTTCTGGCATAATGACATAGTTTGATTTATTATCTAAAAGGTAAATATTTGAGTAATAATGGCTGTGGTTTTAGAACTTCCCATATGCATACTACCTCAGTTAAAGCAAGTTCAGATGTCCGGATTCTGTGCTGAAACCTTCAATGCCAGCTTAGACAGACAGAGATAGAAAAGGTATCTCAAGATATAACAAAGAGTCTTAAAAAGTATGATCAACTGCAGCATGACATACTAATGCTGAAATGGGAATTATCACCCATTAGTCAGAATTAGTTTGGAATGAAAAAAGTATTGCTTCTCCTTCCAGGACAAGACTTCGCATTGAGTTATGTGGAGAAGTATAATAAATGCATTATATATGTTCCAAGTAACAGCTCAGCCTCTCAATCCTTCGATGCACAGAATTTCCTGTGGGAATTTTCCAGCAGAAAAGGCAGACCAGTGGAACCAACAATTTTGTTCTCCTTCTCCTTTTACATAAGATTTTCACTATCTGAGCTCCCTCCCCACATGAGAACCAAACTCCTCCCTAGATTTCCCACTGAAACCAATTTACATCCATAATATATACTTAAACCAATATGTGCTTAAATAATTCAAAATGTCATATCTTAAATGAGCATAGCATCAAAGAAATCCAGGAATTCCTTACAGCAGACAAAAGGAGGTTATAAATTGCATAATGTGCAACACACAATGGCATTTTACCATAACTGAGCTGAGCAAGTGAGATAATGAAAATAAAAATTATCTCTGAATACTTTAATTTTTTTTTTCCTATCATTTCTCTGAGATTTCATAGACTCCTACCATTTCTTTCGGAAGCGAAGGCCCAAACACTTCTTTTGCTAAGTACAAAATTACCTGTCTGCGATTTCAGAAAGGATTCTTTTCAGTGTAGTCAACCCTTAATTTCCTTACAGCTTTTAAATTGCATATTTCACGCATTAAGTTCCTTTTTGATTATAACTATATTATGAACTACCTGAAAAGGTAATACAGATCTTCACTTCCAAAGATAAATGTATCCCTCAGTATTTGATTAATGAGGAAAGAACAGAAAGACACGCTTAATACACCTCAGGCACCCACCTTTCTTTATAAACACATTTTCTCTCTCTTCCTTACCAAGGAACCTCACTTTAAACAAACAAACAAAATGCTAAGAAATGACTGCCACCAAATATAGCAACCAGCCTCAGGGAGAGGCCAATTTGGCACCATTTTTGTAGCCTCCTTGGAGGTGTGAACTTTTCACAGCAGATTTTTGCAGTTTTTCTGGATCAGCACTTTCACTGATGAGGCAATGTTATCTCTTAGGTGGATTTAGGACTAATTCGCAATGGGATGCTGCGTGAATTACAGTGGTACCGCGGTGGGAGGGTGTGTAGTGGGCATTATGGACTTAAAGCTCAAAACTTTAAAGATTAAAGCTCAAAACTTTAAAGCCCCATCTCTGGAGGGGTTGAAGGCCAGGCTGGATGGGGCTTGGAGCAACCTGGTGTGGTGGGAGGTGTCCCTGCCCAGGGCAGGGGGGTTGGAACTCAATGAACTTTAAGATCACTTCCAACTCTAACCATTCTGTGATTCTATGATACATGAGCTGTACTTCAATTTATTCTTGAGATATGACTATGGCTGCAACCAAAAAAAAATTACAAACAACAAAAAACAAAAATAAAAAAATTCAAATATTAAATAGGGTACGTATAACACACTAATAATGCTTAGAAACCTCCAGCTTGAATCTTAGTTGCGTGGAGCGGTTTCCAAATGGATAAAAGGGTGTCAATGGGTGTTTTACATGAAGTTTTGCTGGCAAAATAAATAAATAAATAAATAAAACCTCTAATACAGCTTGAAAGTGTTTGAAGCATTTTGTGAAACTTTTCTGCTCCAGGTGGTGACTCCTCAGGGACTGATCCAGCAGCAATTGTGGCTCAGGCAGTTCTGAGCAGCCAGTTCCATCAGACTTGTCGTGGCAGTGCCGGGGAGGAATGAGCTCTCTCATGAATCATCCAGCCCTAACGAAGGTTGGCCACCTACTGTGCACTAAATTGACTTACTTTCTTAAGGGAAACCTTATTTTCTTAGGGAAATCTTCAACATGAAAACGAATATCGAGAGTATTCATAAGAGCTCACATGAGATCAGCTCTAGAAAACACAAATAAAATTTCGCTGTGAGTTCGCATCGGATTTCTTTTCATTGCTCATTTCAGGGTTTTCATTAGAGATCCCTGTTGCCCCAGTAAGGCACTGACATTTGGCATTATTAGAAAGTCTCTATGGATTTTAAATATAATTTGTACCTGAAGAAGTGAAAAATTATTTCAACCAGCTAGTTGCAGGATCTGAATTAGTTTGACATTAATCAGACTAGTATTATTCATTACTTACAGATTCCTAGGCTGCAACTGAATTCACATTTTTTTCCTATGGCGAAGTCTTCAAAGACATTTCATAAAGAGCTCAATAAATTATTTGCTGAAGAAAAACCAGACCTTTCTGACAGAGAATTAATCAGCACACAGCAAGTTACCGACTGGGTGAGAGGATTATCAGTAACCACCTAGCAAAAAAGTGATTAAAATTGGAACAGTTTTCCACCAGAAAATGCTGATTTAATGAAAAGTGGAACATTCTGCATAACTGCATCAGAAAAATCTACTTTAAAAAAAAATTAAAAAGCAGAAACTTTCTTCTCAACTTCAGCCACGAGTTTTGTACCATCACTTTATCAATGTAGTTAATTGCTGTACCAGTGGTCAATTAAGATTTAAGAAATGTTACCGGGAAGAGTTAGGAGTAATGAGACTTTGATAACTTGGAGAAGGAGACAGAAGGAAGAAGGAGGAGAAGACACTCTGCACCCCACTGTTTCTCTTCAATGTTAACTAACATTTTGACATTAGCAAAATACTTGCCTGTTTTGAACATCGATTATGATTTCAGTAATAGTTAAGAAAGCTAAAACATTATGACAGTTAATCTTTTTGAAACAAAATGTCAGAAATTCTGACATTTTACCGGCAAAATTATCTGCATTTTTTGGTCACTATTTAGATTTATTTTTTTAGCTTCCCTATTAGATAGGAATTTCAGGCCCTATCTCCAAGATTAAATCAACCCCTCTTACGTAGCATCTCAATGTCACTGCAGATTTCAACCCACCACGATATCCTGGTCCTTTATATTCAAGATCAAACTGGTCCTTCTGCTTCTGGGCCACAAAACGTGCATCTCCTACACTATCCACCAATGTAGAAAAGCCACCGTGTTCCAACTGCCAGCAGCAAAATCTGTTAAAATTTGCTACACTGAGAATAATACTTGTTTCTCAGCATGTCCTGTCTGCAATCATCTCAAATACATTCTCATTATAACTGCTGCAAGAGGCCTG
The DNA here is from genome assembly GCA_013398155.1 of Pedionomus torquatus. Lineage (NCBI taxonomy): Eukaryota > Metazoa > Chordata > Aves > Charadriiformes > Pedionomidae > Pedionomus > Pedionomus torquatus. Next base: position 220,127 of record VZRU01004147.1, read on the forward strand.
GGATAAAGCTTTAAAAATAATGAAGTCCAAAAGAAATCCTCTCACAGCCTATGGAAGCTCAAGCCGATGAAAGTTGCTTAGTTCTTACAAGTTTTGTAATGGATTTGTTGAGGTTCAGTTTCAGTTCCTCAAACTTCAGAATGACATGTATCACAAGCTGAAATCCAAACCGTACACATCTCCCAGGTTTGCAAATTGGTCTGAAAATGTTACGGAAACAGATTTCTGTTTTGTAAACTTTAAGCTGCCGGGGAAAACTCCGTATTAAAGACACTAAAAGCAAACAAACAAACTGCCTTATTTTTCTCAGTAAAAACAATATGCTAATGGGTTTTCTATTTTTTTGGATTAACATTCCGGAGAGGTGGATGTCGGATTTTTGCTTTATCAAACTGAGCTGACTCAGTCTTTACACTGTTTGTTCTTTCTGAGTTGCAGGGACATATTTCTTTCCCTCTGTACTTTGACATCCCACAACATTAACATGCTTGAAGAAATATCTAGGACAATGAAAATAAGCACTTGCATTCTGTGTTTTGTATTGCTTTGTTGTTGCTGCTTTAAGAGAGATTTGCCTCCAGTGGTCTCATTGCTGATTAACGTATTGAGTTACTAATTAGTGGTTAACTTTCAATGGGGTTCATTTTACAACAACCCCTTAATTATATTATCCCGTCACTCCTTCATGTGTCACAAAACTATGTAAAACCGACAGGCAGGACTTTGATTGGATAATCACAAGATTTAACTTGAAAAGCAGTTTTTCAAACAAAAAAAATCTGGCAAGACTCACAGTAAACTCTGTTAGGAAAATATTAACCTTCCAGCCATAAAAAGCACCCTTTTTCCCTCTGCAGCTACAGGCAGTTAACTGGCATCCTAATAAGATCCATCAAGACCTAATAAGGCAGTTTCATTAACATGATTATCACCTTATTAATAATTCACAGGCTGGTAGAAGTACAGCACTTATGGGATCATAATGCATCATTTTAAACACAAAAAGAATATTGTTGTAATACTCATTAAGGTGATCTCTGATGAAGTAAAATTCCTAGCACATATATTTGTATTTCCTTTATGCATTCAATAGTCTACAGCCTCTAATGTGGAAACAATGATTAATATAATACCTTGCTATTATGCAAGAAGCTGGAATTAGGCTTTCAGGGCATTTGGAACGAGATCCAGAAAAGGTCTGAAGTACCTCACTTGAGCAAAATACAGATGTTTACAGGAAAGGAAACTGTTCACTCAAATAAAACCCAACCCTTAAAACCAACCTTGTGTATTTCACATTAAAGTGTGATCTGATAAAACATACCAGCAGTTTTAGAAGAGGGATTGAAGCTCAGGACCTCTGCCCCGAAGGAGCACTTCAACACCTGAGCACACCATCAGATTCTTGCTGCTTTATCAGCGCTGAAGCCGACACTCAGCACAGCTTCAGCCAAGAGAAGGGAGAAGGCAGTTGTTCATCTAAGCCAAGAGAAGACGGTAAAATCCACAAAGTGGGGGTCTGAACCTCTCCAAAATTTTGGGAAAAGAAGCCACGTGTGGTTTAATTCAAAATCATCTCATTGAATATGTTTTTTACGGTTGTGCTACACAAGGTGGTGGCGAACTGCATTATTACAGACTGGAATTTATGGCTTGATTTATAATGAGCTAGTGATGTTTGGATGCAAAACCTTGTGAAGTTCATGGTAAAAACCTCACTGACTCTCCCAGGCTTTGGATCAGGCCCACGCACTATCATTTGGGAGATCAGCGGGAAAAATGCTTCAGAGATTATCTCATTTGGAGATCATTTAGAAATCACAAAATGAGATCTATCTCATTAAGACATAGAAGATTTTAATACTCTTTGCTACAGAATGTAAAAATAAAGTTAACTCTTAGTGGATTCTTTCTAATTGGTAATTATTGTGAGCAAATGTTGTGAGCAATTAGAGGCAAGAAGTTTACAACCTCTCTTCAAGAATGACTTCAAATTGGTTTTCAGACTGGGAACCATGATTATTTGCTGGGCCCGGCTGGCTTCAAAGGCTGCGATCGGAACAGATTATAAACTTCTCACGCCCTGCTTCTGTTTCCAGATCAAGTTCATTGCAGAACTGTGCTGATAACAAATTCACCATCTGATGACTATTTAGGAATTTGTCTTTCCTGACCTTACACATGAACTATTTGCACTCTCATCAGTTTAAAAAGAATTCTCCATGGAGAAAAAGAGACTAATCCAACACTGAGTGCATTTTTAAATGCTCAGCAGAGTGAAATGAATGGGTCTGAAGACAGAAAGGGCACCCAAGAGACTAATTGGTCATGCCAGAAAACCAGGTCTAAAACAGCTTCAAAGAACTGTAGGTTGATGTCACTGCTGGTTTGCAAGACCCTCATCTTTTAAATATCTCTGAGCTTAGAATCATAGAATGGTTTGGATGAGAAGAGACCTTAAAGACGATCAAGTTCCACCCTATTTGCCCTGGGCAGGGACACCTCCCACCAGACCTGGTTGCTCCAAGCCCCATCCAGTCTGGCCTTCAACACCACCAGGGATGGGGCAGCCACAACTTCTCTGGGCAACCTCTTCCAGTGCCTCACCACCCTCGTGCCTCACCACCCTCACAGCAAAGAATTTTTTTCCTAATATCCAATCTAAATCTCCCCTCTTTCAGTTTAAAATCATTACCCCTTATCCTGTCACTCCACTCCCTGACAAAGAGTCCCTCTCCAGCTCTCCTAGAGCTCCCTTCAGATACTGGAAGGCTGCTAGAAGGTCTCCCCGGAGCCTTCTCTTCTCCAGGATGAACAACCCCAGCTCTCTCAGCCTGTGCTCGCATCTCCAGTGCTGCTGATGTGTATCTGGTTCCTGACGACAAAGTGTCAGTTTGCAAGATATGGGCATGTCCTGGTCATTTAACATGCTAGATAAGTCTGAAACTCATAGATATCAAATCAGACACAAAGTAAGCTCTTAACTTTTCAAATTTAATCTGTTTAGAAATTGTATGAAACAGCTGTGCAAGAACACAGGACATCAGCTTTGATGACCCAAAACCTTGTGTGTTCTGAACGGGAAAATTCTCTAGTTATAAATCTGGCCATGACTACCAAAGCTACGAGAAGCCATAATGCAGTTGTGGTAGAGAAAGGAAAGAAAGGGAAGACCGCTCTTCAACGTTAAAGTGTATTGCAATGAGCTGCCGAAAAAGCCACCCCCCAAACCTACATCTAAATGTGAAATATATACACTTTCTGCAAAGAAACAGTTTACCCGTCCAATCATTCTGTGTTTAAAGTGACACACGCTGTCTTAGTTACAGTATGGTGTGGTCACTGCTGAGATGGAAAACTTGACACTTCTCAACACACAGAGACAAAGCTTATAAGGTAAAGGACACCAAAATAAAGCATCTGAAACTTTGGCACTCAACTTGAATTAGTCAGAAAAAAAAAAAAGTATTCGGAGCATCTAAAAGAAGTTAAAAGCCTTTTCCTTGTTTGTTTGTCTTTCTCAGAAATATTAAGCCTATAATAATATCATTGACTCTAGATGCTTAACTAAGATGCCTAAATCAATAGTCTAAGCTACCTCAGACGTTTGATATACTCAGTGGAGGAAAAATAAGTGACTCAGGAGACCAATTTAGAATTCATGTGAGAAGATGCACTGGAATAATCTCCACATTTGTTATGGAGTGAGTCTACCATCCTCCCAGGCCTTTAACCTGGATGTCTGAGCTTCTTAAGTGTGGTCACCAGCTGTTAAATTTATGGGTTAAAAATTAATCGGTTAAATTAATAAGCATTATTAGACAAAGTAGCCGAGAACACAGACAGAATATTGTTTTCCTCTATATTGATCAAAATGTTGATAGACTTGGCTTTAGTAGACCAGGTGTTGTTGCTGGTTTGTTACTATTTCATTGAGCTGTAGTGGCAGTCTGTAAAAGTACAGGAAAAATGAAAATCACAATCTGAAAAAACAGAATTTCAGATACTCCTGAAAGTCTCATCTGACACACAGAGCTGAAGGGCCACTTAAGCCAGATTTTGAGTGCAAGCCACCACTTCAAATAAGCAGTGCCGCTGGTGAAGACACCTACAGCAGTTATTATTTCAACCTGACTGTTACAAGTTGAATGTGGTATTTGGATGCGGTATGCCTCTGGATGCATTTATTTGCATATTTTAATTGCAAATGAAATTTTGTTTTTTATGTCAACATCTCCCATTTTTATTTTGTAATATTTGACTGGGAGATAAAGGTGTTGGATGTCTTCTAAAAGCAGATACTGATTTGACCATCAGTGCTAAAAGACAAAGAAGCATATTGACATAGACATGGATCATTATTAATCCTTCTCTGAATGGCACTCCTGGAAAGCTGGAAATTTCTAGGTATGATATTAAAAATGTCCAACCAATAAAGCAAGATATTAGACATTTCAAACAATCAAATACTACATGTATTTAATATAAAAAGCACCTGCTCTTACCATGGCTAATATATTAATTTTAAGAAGCATCATTATGTTGCTTCCTAATTTCATAGTTCCTTAAATATTAGGCTGAACCTGTTCTCCTTAGCTACACAGCCGCTGGCTACTGAGTATTTTAAAGAACTGCATTACCCTAGCAGTAATTCCCTTCAGGGAGCACCTGAGGTAAAACATCTCTAATACATCTTTGGAGTCCTAACAAGAAGAAATAGGGCAACATCATCTTGAACATCTTTGTCAGCTCTATGTCTGCAGGAACAAGACACGCATCAACAGCACCGGAGACACCAGCGGAAGCTCAGAACATAAACTGGAAGGAATCAGCATGGAAACCTGATTTCTAGGCCATAATGAATTATACAACTGCACATTTGTGCTTCCAACCTAGTTTCCAGGTAGAAAAATACAGTTCTCCGGGGACATGAAAAACTGGAGGGTTGCGCAGAGGAACTGAGCGCTCTTAATGCTCCTTTAACCCACTGTAATATAGAATGGGAGCCTTCATGTACACGTACTTCCAGCCACGTTATTAATAGGGAACACCCTCCAAGTCTCCTTTGTGTTTCATGAGTGTAGGATGACAGAAGAACTTGTAGATGTCTAGAAAGACTATTTCTAGCACAAACCAATACCCCTCCTGCTTGGCAGGTCCAGCGTGGCGTGCATTCCAATTGCTCATTTGACCAACTCTGCGCTAGTTCCTAAAAGAACAGGTAAGCAGTTGGTTTCAGGGCATTCTAAGGTTTTGCCTCAACCAGTGGGAGCAAGCCACTCATCACTCTAATGGCACTTTTGCTACATGAAGCTTTTGCTTCCTTTTTTGCAAATTTTCAGGAGTAGTTTACCTGTGTTCCTTTCCTAGTCCCATTTGACAGGGAGCTCACACATGGAAAACTCCCCCCATCTGGGGTGGCCCATTCTCCAGTGAATCTTGTCACAACCATTAAGTTCCTTAGATCCTACCTGATGGTCTCCCTTGCCTCTGTCCTCCTGTTTTGCATCTACAAAGCCCATAGGGAAAGCCACAACGTCCTTGCTAGCAGGTTTGCAGGGATGTCGCTATCTCCAGTATGCCTTGCTCACATACTTGTCAGTTGAATACCGACTATCTCCATGGATGAAGATCCCTTAATCTCCTTGGACAACCTGTTCCACTATTTTCCTACTCTCACTATGATTTTTTGCAGTGGTTTTTTTTTTTTTTCTGTTTTGTTTTGGTTTTCCCTCTATACTTTTGCAGAATTTTGATTGTTGCCGCCTGGGACTGTTGCCTCTCTTCCGAATACTGGGAAGAGCCTGGCTCCAACTTCTCTGCATTCTACCAGCAGGGAGTTGAATACAACAGAAATATCTACCTCTCTTTAGCTTTTTATACTAAAGGCTATGCAAAACCATTTCTCTGAGCCCCTCTTCCTACATCGTGTGCGTCTAGCCATCAGACGTCTTGGTGTTCTTCTGCTGCACTAGTTTCAGTAGGTCAATGTCTTTCTTGTACTACAAAGCCCAAAGCTCCACACAGTACCCTCCAGATATTTTTCAGTATTCTTTCCTAAAAGATCAGAGCTCATATTTTCAGAGCCAAAGCACGTTATATGTGCTTCACGTGCAGAGGCATATGAAACAGGATTTTTAAGAGGGCCAGTGCTCCATAAAACCCACCAGTCACTCAGTTTACTCTCTAAAAGCAGACAACGATTTTAAAGTCAGGAAAGATCAGAACTGAAAATAAGTAATTAGACTGTGATTGCAGTGATGATGATCATTAGAGAGAATAGTAGTGGATGCCTAGGAAACGTGTGAATCGTCTGACTTTTAGGCTCTTGCTGTTACGTGATGTACATGGTGAGTATCGCTCATAAGAATATGAGACACGTCCTCCAACGTGTTTTCACCTCTTTTTATGAAGGAAATGGGAAACAGAAAATCACACTGATATTCAGGTATTTATAAAAATGATCCCCCCTAAACATACAAAAGGAAAAAGTCCTCAAAACATTTGCTAAATACAGTTTGGACTTTTTATGATAGAAACTTACTAGTTTAAAAATGAATTTATTTTCTTCTTCAATTACATTTACAATCAAGACCAACATCAAAACTTAATTGGGAAAGTAAGATCGCTTCCTGAAAAATGACAGCTAATTTGTGTGCAACAATTGTTGTGCCAATGTTCTCAATATTTTTGTTATTCTACATCCTGAAGTGGCAGGTTCAAAGTGGTGAAGAATCGTAAGGACTACAGAAAAGGACAGAGAATGCCGCTTTGCTCTGCTCTGGTGAGACCCCACCTGGAGCACTGGGTGCAGGGCTGGAGCCCTCAATAGAGGAAGGATATGGACCTGATGGAGCAGGTCCAGAGGAGGGCCATGAAAATGCTCAGGGGGCTGGAGCACCTCTGCTGCAAGGACAGGCTGAGGGAGCTGGGGTTGTTCAGCCTGGAGAAGAGGAGGCTCCAGGGAGACCTCATTGCAGCCTTCCAGTACCTGAAGGGGCTACAGGAAGGCTGGGGAGAGTCTGTTTACCAAGGCCTGCAGTGACAGGACAAGGGGCAATGGCTTTAAGTTGGAGAAGAGCAGATTGAGATTGGGTATTAGAAACAAGTTCTTTCCTCTGAGGGTGGTAGAACACTGGAGCAGGTTGCCCAGGGAGGTGGTTGAGACCCCTTCCCTGGAGATATTCCAGGTGAGGCTGGATGAGGCCCTGGGCAACCTGGTCTAGTTGGGGGTGTCCCTGTGACTGCGGGGAGGTCGGACTAGATGACCTTTGGAGGTCCCTTCCCACCTCAATGATTCTATGATAAAGCTTCTCACCCTTGAAAGGTTTGGGGATGGAGACACAAGTTCAAAGCATCTGAATAAAAATCTAAGACAGATTAAGCTGACTGAGGAATAAACAATAAGGTTTGGTGCTGCAACATTTTCATCCAATCCTTGAACTTGGTGGCCAAATGCTTGAATTTGTGTAGGCTACAATGGCTTTATTTTTCTCTGAAGTATATCATTGTATTCCCCACATTTACATTCAGCAGGGAAAAGTGTTTTTCTCCTCCTGAAAGTTAGGAATTGTTTTCAGGGAGAGGAAGAGGGACACCTCCGTGCTCTATCTGAGAAGAGCTGATATTGACGGCAGCGTGGGGCAGCAGCGGAGCAGAGCTGGTTCTTGGACCAATTTCCATAGCCTCTGGGAATGTACCACAAAGAATTTCAGTAAACAATGACGCTTGCACAAACAGATTCAAGCTGCTACAAATCATTTCACTTCTTGTTCTTAAACAAAACTATTTGAAATTACCCACTGCATGCTTTTGGCAGGCTGTGGCAGGAAAAGTGAGGCAGAGACAGCTGGATTGCACTTTCATGGTCTTTAAAGCTTTTAACAGTTCCCAGCGTTGCAGTGCCAGGATCACTGCACCTTTTAGACCACACCTCAATACACTTTTTCCAGACTTTTTGTAGTAAACATGAGATAGGAGTCGATGAAGAGATGGAAGAGTCTGAATTCAGAATGGGAGCGGATGTTGAGACATCCACGACGCACTCTCAGTTACATACACTGAGGGAGGGCAGTCAACTGCAGATGACAGCAAGTTTGATTATGGCCCAAGAGATGACATTTATAAAGAGAAACAAGTACTATGCACTATTTCACTTTTGGGAAGACCGCTGATTCAGGCTAATTACTACATAGTTATGTCACACTAAGTGGCATAAAAAAGACTAAGAGAGAAGAGAAAAGAGAGAGAAGAGAAGAGAAGAGAAGAGAAGAGAAGAGAAGAGAAGAGAAGAGAAGAGAAGAGAAGAGAAGAGAAGAGAAGAGAAGAGAAGAGAAGAGAAGAGAAGAGAAGAGAAGAGAAGAGAAGAGAAGAGAAGAGAAGAGAAGAGGAAGAGGAAGAGAAAGAGAAGAACTGTTAGTAGACATATAACATGAAACTAAAAAGGAGCATCATGAAGAAGAGGATGAGCTGTCTTCCAGTCTGAGGATGTTTCACATTTAAAGTCAAGGAAACAAACCACAGCATACTTTTCAAACCCAGTTCGCTGAAGCTCTTTTTCAAAATGCTTTGAAGCTTCTACTTTAGGGGTTTAGCTCCAAAAGCGTCAAAGGTTTTGAAGGCTTTCAAAGAAACCTATAGGCAATAGGTGTCAAAAGCCCATTTCCATCTCATTTATAAGCTTAACAGCACCTTTGTTCCTCCACCATCCTAGACAGTGATGAGAACAAGTCACAGTGAAAGTCAATAAAACACATACTTTTTTACACTAAACCTTAAATTATATTATCTGTTTGATTATATTTTCGCCACAACAAATCACCCACAAGAAATGCTTGGACTTCAGCTTAAGGACTGATGGACTTTTAAATCACTGATAACCCTTGAACTGAACAATATAATTTTTTTTCTGTCAAGATAATTGGAAAAGGTGGAGATATTAAACCTGAGTGTAACTAAATCTTTAGATTTTCATCTAAAGATGCAACTGTAATCTGTCCTCTTCTTGCTGTATAGCACCCTTTTTCTCACTAATTTTTCACAGCAAGAAAATGACTTCTTCTCTTATGCCACTAGAGTGGCTTGAAATATCTAAATAATTTTAAGCCGTAGCATAAAGCAATTAATAAATGTACCCAGAACTGAAAAAAAAAAAAAAAAAAGACTGTGAACGGGATGGATACCACTTCAACACGAAACNGGACTGTGAACGGGATGGATACCACTTCAACACCTAAAAGAGTACGAAACAGACCTGGAGACGTGTTTACAATGCTCTTGAGACTACTACTAGTGCTTTACTTAGACAAATGTGAGCTAACAGAGAGGGTCTGCAGGGCTGGCATTCTCTCACCCCAGTTTGTGCCGAATACATCACAATCTTTGCTCATTTGCCATAAATTTAGTTGGAAAGTACCTTTGTGTGTAGCATTTACTATTCAATTTCAGATGTCACAGGACTTTGCTGTCAGGCAAAGGGAGATAATGGTGAATAATAACATTAATAAGGGCAAAGCAAGGTTTGTACAGAGAGACAGTATTTTTCTAATCCTATATACTATATATTACTGGAATAAAACAGACAAGTCTATGGATACCTACTCTTTTTCTAAAGTCTGATAGAGGAGCCACAATTATAAGATTAATAGTTCCATTTTAAAACATTCATTAGAATTAATCTTTTAGATTTACACCTTCAGGTTCAGGTTCAGCATTTTAAGTGGTTACTCTCACAAGAAAAACACTTCAGCTCCTTCTTTCAGACACTAGAAAGCAGAAGAAAAGCTGCCTGACAGTAAGAAAAGAGGGTCTGGGGCCCAAACGCTATTGTCTACAACCTGATACTGGGAACCAAGCCACTCGACTGAATGTCTCTTATGCCTTTTGCAAATCAAGTATCTCATTAATCTCCATTTGTACCATTGCAGCATGTGCATAAAAAGCCTTAAGTAGCGTAAGAAGGTGTTATGACTGAGTAACGCATAGGTTTGATCCTTCATCCCTTGGATATGTAGGTAATTTCTTATTTACACAAGTGTGGATGACTTTGCAGGTACTGCTTACTTGAGTAACGATTATTGCTTTGAGCACAATGTCTATACACTATTACTAGAATCCTAATCATGGAATATTATTATTGAGCTATAAATTATTATTATAACTTAAATTGCCCACATACTAGTTATAGCTTAGTGCAGTTTTCTTAAAGATGGATATAATAGATTTTCATAAAGAAGGAATATTATTCAAATAATTTTTTCTGTTTTCTTGGAAGTAGGAAAGTAGGTCAAGTGTCATGCCAAAAACAATCTTGGAAACTGGTTTAATCACATGCTGCAATACAAACATTAAATTTTTTTCATTTCAACAAAATATATATTCCACATTAGAACTTCTTCATATAGCGGGTTTTGTTTGGTTGGTTTTAATGCACCTTTGTTACCTTTTCTGTGTCAACTGATGCAATGGTCTTGATTGTAAGGGCAAAAAGGAGCATTTTATTAAGTAAAGCCCTTCTGACTGCATCCCAGACAGACCCAACAGTACATATGGACACGCTGCAGAACGGTACAGTTAATTCTGAAATCGTCATCAAAACATGAAATGTGTTACCTACATGAAAAAGTGGGCACTCTAAAGTCAAGCCAGTGGTGGCTGTAACATTGAGCACGCATTCGCCGTGCAGCCAAACCGCCTCCACTGCCAAACAGCTGGAGGAGATTGTGAACGCCTTTTAAATCAAATGTCATCTATCGACAGTAAATCTATAAAGACTGTCCATTTTGTTGCTATATAGGAAAAAGCAAAGCTTGCTGTAATTAAAAAAAAAAAAAAAATAAAAATATATATTTATTGATTCTTATCAATATATATATATCCAGAATTATCATCATCATAACATTGGACATCAAAATATGGTACTCGTGTCAGTTCACTGAAGATAACAGGGAAATATTACGATGACGGAAAATGAACCTGTGCCTTCCCATCTAGAGTTAGAACTTCCATGGCTACAAACAAACAGAATTACCTGGTGCCAAAGTGCACCTTAGGTAAAAAACCTTTGTAGGTTTTTACTCTGAAAACTTATTGAAAGGGGATTAGAACAATTATTGGATTGTTGTTGGTTTGTTTTCCTGAGGAGCAAATTTCTATAAGGAGTGGCCCGGGAAGAGAAAGCT
>VZRU01004147.1:239948-254397 GCA_013398155.1 Pedionomus torquatus
TCCCATTTTGGATTTTATTCATTTGTTCAGAAATCCCCCCTAATTATTTTTCAATCCTAAGACTTCTCTTCCTTTCCTGCAAAGGTTTGTTTCATTCTAAAAATATCAATAAGAGACATTTCCACCTTTCTTTTTTTTTCCCCTTTAAAGTCAAATGCTATGTAAACACATTCATCTTTTTTCCCTTCGCTTGTTTCTATAACCTTCCCCAAAATCACTTGTATATTTGCATTCTAGAACTAATTTATTTTACATAACCTCGCTTTTGTTAATGATGAATTCAGGATGCTCAATAAACACTACTTCACTCCAGTCTTTCAAAGGCTGGGGCTGCGGAAACATTCCTGCAGCATCTTACAACTATTACCTACATCACAGGAGGACACAGCTCCATGGAACTGCAAGAGTTTTCTCAAGAGCTGATAATATGGGGGTCTGAGAGGAAAAGCTCTCCCTGGAGCTCTTGTTAGCTTGGAAAAGTGCCCAGCTTGCATCAGATTAGCATAAAACACCGCACACCTGGCAGAGCATGTCCCGGCATCTCTCTCCATATTTCTCTGCTCCGATAACAAAGTATTTAAAGCAAACAGTTTGGGTTTTTTCTATTTTTATATTGTCCAAGCTCCATTCAAATAAAAGAACTTAAGATTTCATTTGTAAAGGTTCTAAGCTTTTCCTTTTCTTCGTTAGGTCATGACTAGACAACAGGGTTCTCTGATTTAATACTAAGGACTGTGTTAAGAAATTATTCATACACTTTGCCATTTGGATCCCTGTTGATGAGTCCATTACCCTGGGAGAGCAGCAGAACTAAAGCTGCAGTAGCTAACACTCAATATGAATAAGGATTACAAAACCTGGGTCCCTGTTGTATTTCCTAGGGTGTTACTTGGTGGGGTCTACAGTCAGGGGCTAGAACATCATGATGATGTTCATAAACATCAGCAATGATCAATGAGTGGACAAAAGGCACTGGGCACAGACTCAGATACAGGAAATTCCATCAAAAAAAGTGTGGGTTTTTTGTTTTTTCTACTGTAAGGAACCTGAACGTGTTGCTCAGAGAAGTTTCAGAGTCTTCATCCTTCCAGTACTCAAAGCCCACAGGGTCATGGCTCTGAGGAACCTGCTCTCTCTGACCCTGCTTTGAGCAATGGTGTGGAGTGGATGATCTCAGAAGGTCCCTTCCCACCTTCACCATTTTGCAACATCAATCTGACAGGCACCATACAAGCACTTGGCATCATCTGGAAGAAACAGATGTTTGATTGCAGAGTCAAGGTGTATTTAAAATGATTGTTTGTGCCATTCTATAAGTAACAAGAATAAAAAGAAAGCAACAAACCAAAACAAAACTGTGTGCCTTTCATTTCTCCATTCCATGTGATCAACTGGAAGCCCAACATTATGCAGCAGAAAAGTAAACATGGGAAAAAAAGAAAAGAAAAAAGAAAATCATAATGTCTTTTTAAGGGAGCAGGAAAAGATGTTCATACACAAGTTTTAAAGCATGGACCACCCTTTGATTTTACTAATGAGTCTTGTGTAACTGATGTACAGCTTACTCCTCTGAAACACATTAATTCCTGGTTAAAACCCCCCAAAATAGAATCACTGAGTTGCCTCACAGAATCTGCTGCTTAATAACGCCACGTGGAAAATTAGAAAGATGATGGAATTCATGCATGGAATTCATAATGTAGCACCTTTCTTCCACAGCCTGTAATCTGATCAGATGAGGGTAATCATATTTTGAAATGAAAAGTGGGCCAGCAGAAGGCGGCTGATGTAAGATATAATTTCTGCGAAACATTTGGTTGGTTGTTGTTGCATCAATGTAATTTCTTTTGAGGTTTACCTCTGGTAGCTTTTTAAAGGGGACGAATATGGGAACTCTGTAGTCTAGGACACAGTTTTGTTTGGATGTATTTGTAGCTGACCTGGACACTCTCTGTTAATATATTCCACTCTTCAATAACAACAAACATATTTAGCCTAAGTATGTCATGTTTTAAAATGTTACACTTTAAAAAAGAATTGCAGCTCTCTATGTAGATGTATGTCTGCCCAAGTCTAGTCATGCCAGGAACACGTCAACATATTAACTTGATCTGCTTTCTTAAATATTAACAGGAAAAAAAGCTCTGTCTCACAAAGGTTCTTTTCATGAGTTTCACCATCTGGAAATACCTTCCTGCTATTCCAATCAGTTCATATATATATATATATATATATGTATGTGTGTGTGTATGTTTCAGTTAAATAGGACAATTACAGGGGAGACTCCCAGAAAGCTCAAAGAGGTTTCTGAAGATAATAACAATGAAGTGTACAGACCTATTGTGTCAGCCACAAAATCATCTCTTTGTTCATCTACACAAGATACGGCCACAGAAAATAACTTTCTCATCACTGTTAATCCTCAAAGAGAAGATGACTGATACGAGGTGCTAAAACATTTCACAGTACTTGCAATATTTCCTATTGTAAAGATCCAGCTACTGTCATTCACTGAATGCCTTGGCATGGTTATGTATTAAGAGTTTAAATTAGCCAAAAGGAACTTAGACAACGTCAAGATTTTTGGCTGTAAGGACTATTTTTCTTTATCACAAACGGTTTTATATCAAAACCCAAAAAGATTCTTTTCAAAGAGCCACTGCAGATATCTAGCTGGTATTTGGAATACAACTGAGAAATTTCTAATTAAACTGCACTAAATTCTCATCTCTGGTACACTAAAATAGCTCCAACGCAACTTTGCCGGTATTCAGTTTAATTACCGGTGCTGTACAGAAGTAATGAGAGAAGTTAAGATCTATAAAAAGCTTTTGATAAAAAAAAAAATAAGCAAGTATTTAATTATACCAAAAAAAAAATTAAAAAAGAAGTTCCACGGTGTAAAAAATAATGGTGGGATGCACTGGCTCATCCAGGTGGGTCATTGTGTGCAAGAACCACACGTGGTACTTCGTTCTGTGCAGGATGGACTATTCCCCCGCCGCAATAAGACACTTCCACATGGATGCTGCATGGAGTTCCCTCCAGCAGCCAAAGCAAAACCCTGGGGCTTCTCTCCCCCACTGCAGGGAGTGAGGAGCAGCCCTTCACAACCACACTGCAGACACCAAAATCAGCTCCCCAACACAGGCACCACCCCACACCTTACCCATAGACTGATGAGGTCTCCCACCCAGAACTCTCGCCAGGAATCTGTGCCCTCACATAGCCCTTCTGCAACTCCAAGCTCACAGAAGGCTTTTTGCCTAGAGAAATTACACTTTAAGTTTCTTTTCTTCCTACACACAGCAGATCCCAAACACAGGAGACCTTATTTCCTACATGCCTGACCGGCTCTCGACGCATTTGAACATTACCAAATATCCACTATGTACATTATTAAGTAACCTCACCTCTGATCTGAAGATCTGACAGGGCAGAATTATGAAATTCTGGGACTGGGCTCAGTGGAAGAATTTGAAAGATACCAGTACCTGTGCATGACAACCACTGTCCCTTGAACATCTGCATGTGTGAGATGGGAAAAAGTCTGGCTGAGACAGTGCACCCGTGGGGTCAGGACTTGGTCCAGTCCCATTCAACTTCTTCATTAATGACCTAGATGATGTGCACCCACCACTAGTTTATTGAGGACAAAAAACTGTGAGTGAGGAGTGGCTGATATGCCAAAGGGTCACGCCGTCATCCAGGGGGATCTCAACAGGCTGGAGAAATGGGCTGACAGGAATCTGTCAGGCAATGGGAACACACTGGAACTCAGGAGGTTCCATCTGAACTTCAGGCAAAACTTTTTTGACTAAGCACTAGCACAGGTTGTCCAGGGAGGTTGCGGAGTATCTTCTTAGAGAGGAGATGGAACCAGGGAGGTTGTTCTGGACATGGGCCTGGGTAGCACGGGTTACCCTGCTTGGGCAAGGCAAGATGACCTCCAGCAGTCCCTTACAACCTCACCCATTCTGCAACTCTGTAAATCAGAGTGTAACAAATACAGAAAAATTATAAACTAATGGACCCAAGACTTAATTCATGTGTGCACAGACACGTAACGAAAAAAAGAAATAGAAAAAGCAGGCTTGTTGGTTTTTTTTTTTTTTTTTAAAAAAAAAAGAGGTGTGAGAGGAAATGAGGTGCAGAGGGATCCGTACCAAAAGACCGCTATGTACAAGTGGTGAAATTGCCAGTCATGTAAAAAAGACAATAACAAACAGTGTTAGGAAAACAAACAAGACTGCACAGTCAGATCCCAGAGTGGCAACAAAACAATTTACATTCTAATAAAAAGTGAGGAAGATGTTAAACAGAAGCTAACAAGGCTAGACAGTTTCAAAACAGCAGGGGAACCAGTATCTGAGAAGGTCTCTGACCATGGTTATTGCTGATCTTCGGTAACGCTTGCAACACCAAGGAAACGCCAAAAGATTGAAAGAACGTATGGTGTGCACGTAGTCAAGAAGATGACCTGCATAATTACAAACCACTCCAACTAACACTGCTGCTAGACAAAATAACAGAACCCCATTAATAAGAATGGAAAAGATGTAAATGGAATTAGTGCAAATGAACATGGGTGTTTAAAATATAGGTCTTGTTAAAGTAGCCTGATGTTTTGAAAGCAGGTTCTTATCCTAGCTTCTAGGAGAATCTGTTGGGTGGATTTCCCAGGCACTGAGCTATGTCAAAGCATATGGATGACAAGGAGGCAAACAGAGAAAGACAACAAGGCTTCACCAAGGGCCCATCGTGCCTCACTAATATGTTGGCCTTCTGGGATGGAGTGACACCACCGGCGAATAAGGCAAGAGCTACTGATGTACTTGGACCTGGGCATACCCTCAGCAAGTCTGCGCATTACACCAAGCTGAGTGGTGCAGTTGACATGCCTGAGGGAAGGGATGCCATCCAGAGGGACCCCGTCAGGCTTGAGGAGCAGTCCCATGTGAACCTCTTGAAGTTGGACAAGGCTAAGTGCAAGGTCCTACACGTCGGCTGGAGCAATCCCCAGGAGGAATACAGACTGGGTGATGAATGGTTTGAGAGCAGTCCTAAGGAGAAGGATTCAGCAATAGTGGCAGATGAAAAATTAGGTATGAGCTGGCAATGTGTGCTGGCAGCCCAGGATCCTCTCCTTCTATTCTGCTGTGGTCATACCCCACCTGGAGTACTGTGTCTAGCTCTGGAGTCCTCAGCACAAGAAAGACACGGACCCCAGAAGACAGACACAAAAATGGTCAGAAGAAAAGCTGATAGGGTTGTTTTTTTTTTTATCCTAGAGAAGAGAAGGCTCCAGGGAGACCTTATTGCAGCTTTTTCATAGTTGAAGGGGCTTACGAGAAAGACAGAGTGAGAGTTTTTACCAGGGCATGTAGTGATAGGATGGAGGTAACTGTTTTAAAGTAGAAGAGAGTAGGTTTAAGTTAGACTGAAAGAAGAAATTCTGGAAGAGGTTGCTCTGAGACACTGCAGCTGCCCTATCCTTGAAAGTGTTCAAGGTCAAGATAGAGACGGCTTTGAGCTACTTGATCCAGTTGAAAAAGTCCTTGCCCATGCCTGGACTAGATGATCTATAAAGGTCCCTTCCAACCCAAACCATTTTATGCATAATTATAAACAGAGTTAATAAAAGCATTCCTTATAATGATATTCTAATAATTGTTTTTTGAAAAAATGAATCCTAAATTCGGTCATAATATCTGATTATCTGATTTAACATGCCAGGATTATGGCACAGCAATTAAGTGGTGAAGGAATTTCAATTGAGTTATTACCTGTGTACCTAGCTTTCACATATGGATGAATTAATCAGGACTCAATGAAGACAATCTCCCTTCGTTTCAGGCTCAGCAAATTACTCGATATGGTGATGAATCAATGAAAAACCAAGAGAAGTCAGAGGAGTCAGTTTATTCCTGGAGGAAAGGGTGGGGAGAGGGCAGAGAGCAGGGCGCAAGAAGATTAATAAAATGAGAAAGGAGGTATGCGAGAAATTGCAAACAAATTAAGGGCAGAAGCAAATGGGTCTGGCAGTGTGTGTTTTTGGAAGAAGGCTGGAACTGTAATGGATACCGTCTCTTATATACAGGGAATTCCACTATCATTTCTAACAGCTTGGCCATACCAGGGAAGAAGCAGGTAGGACATTCATCATACAGTTGACAGTATGTCCAGCAGCATAATTTTTTTGGATGCAGAACCGAAGGAAAGCACATTAGAGAGAACAGCTTGCTGAAGCTTGGAAGCGTGCAGCCAGCAGAGCCCGCCCTGTGCGGGATGTGCTTCTGACTCCCATTTCTCACAGAAGCTCACTCTTCTAATGCAACACTGATGCTATGGACCGGGCAATCTACTCCTTCTGACCCCATTCCTCAGCAGAAAAAAACATGGTACTGTCATCATATCAGAGACCACCTCTCCTCAGCCTCCCTCTTTGCCTGTTTTCATGCTCTGGAACGATGGTGGGAAACCATTAGTTTTCATTTCCTTATTTTTCATTTTTCCTCACCTTCTTAAAGAAATTTGAGTTTTTATCTGCAATCGTAGGAAAAGAAGGAACATGTACAAGCCCTTTCTGTCTCACTGACTATGTAAGGACAGGCTACAGATCTTAGTAAGGCACATGTGATTGAAAAATCAGTCAGGCGTGGCGTAAATCAGAGCTTTTGGTTTTCTTGTTTGTTGGTTTGGTTTTCATACACAGGGCTTTTCCTCAACCATAGCCTTGCTAACATTCCCATCGATGGAACTGTGGGTAAAATTACATTGCAAATTAACTGCATTTCAGACTCTGTTTCAAGAACTTTACACCAATGACATTTAAACGCAGTATGTAAGATATGAAAACCTAAAATGTATTGCAATCCCCTTGCCTGCTGTGCTGCATCCTGTTGCATTCACCCACTATACTTTTAAGCTTTTGGGGTTTTATGGCAGTAATTCCTCTTTCTCTTCTCTGGCAAACTTCTCATCACAGACTTTCAGCTGTCCATTATGGAAATGGACCCTTGCAGAATTCGCAGCTCATCTGCTGGTCTAAATACCAGGTTTTCATTGGCTTCACAGTAAATATCAGTGTAAGTATATAATGTGATTGAGCAATCGATCAGGGACATAGCCAAGGCTTCCCCAGTATTGAAAGGATAAAAAAATGGACAGTGGCACAACTCTCCACTGGATGAAAGAAAAGCTTATAGGCAGGTAATTCCTATATTGTAGAAACAGAGAAAGCAGAGAAAAAATGTAGTATCTGCACAGCTAATTTCCCTGAGCAAAGGCTACAAAGTATTACATGATAAAGCAGTTACACAAAATGCAACAGAATGTTTACCTTATAGTCAGATATCTAAACAGGTCATTACATTTCTACCAGAAAACATTACCCTCTCTTTAAACTGGGACTTTGAATATTCTAAAGAAACAAATAATAAACGTTGATTCTAAAATATCTCGTTTGTCCCTGGGATGGAAAACCTTTCGGTTAGGACAGTTCAAAGGCTCCCTGGCTACTAGAAAGTATTTTCAGCTGCTTATTTTATTTACATGTTTCAAGTTGTAAAGCAGCCCGAGCATTTACTGATACAAACACAAAAATGGCATCAAAGATCCTAGTGACGCTGAGCGGATCTTAAGTCATTGATTTACCTAAGATATATCGATGCACTTGATCAGTGTTTTAAGTGTTGATAAATATTAACATCAAATTAAGAACTGTAATTTTAAATAAATCTTCCAGTCCCTCAGTGGGCTTAGCACGAGCGCTTGAGTTAAATGTCTTAAAAAACGACCTCTACAGGAGGTCATAAATCAAAAAAATCTCTAGACCTTCTTGGGCAGAAGAAAGGTGGCTCCTACAGCAGCTCATGAATATTGAGACCATTTCTCAGGCAGGAGAGGTCTCAACTCTGCAGAGTTGCTTGTAAAATCCTTGAGCTATCTACCTAGATGCGCCCAAGTTCTTTGTAAATGTCAAAGATCAGTCTTGGTAATGCTTTTATTATACCTATGATACCTTCAAAGCCGGAACTCCAAATGGCTCAGAAGAATTGATTACTAATTACCACAATTTCCTACACCACCAAATTTAGAGATTTAACATATTCTGCAATTAGCTGGTGGTCTCAGATTATCTACCTATGCAATGCCAATAAAGTTGCTGAATATGTGAAGCGTGACACAGATAAAATCAATATTAGTTAAAGGGCTGAAATCTGAAGAACCTTTTAATCATTTCCATTATCTTATACCAATGGACTGAATTGAGAACTTCTCACTGACAAAACCCACAACCACACAGTTCTGAAAATGAGTGGCATAACTCCTGTTACCTTCTGTTGGAGAAAACTCAAGCTACCAGACTGCACTCTTTGCCCCACAGACCTTCCTGACCTTCCAAAGAAGGATCCTATGTTCATTTGGATTTTGGAAACCATGTCCTCATCAAATTACCTCTTTCTAAACACAGATATACTTTTTAATTTATTCTCTAAAATTTTGAAGTCTAACCAAATGGAAAAGTCACACAGAGTTTCACCTGATGAAGACAACTGATACTGCTTCTGTAACATTTTCTACCTGAAGTAATGGAAGCACATTTGGAATTGTGCTCTTGTAAGACCGACCACGATTGGTATTTAAGAAATGCAGACAAGGCTGGTGGCACACCTCAAGATTTCACTAGTTCTCTCGTGTTTGACCTATGAGACAAATGGCTCAGGGGTACATCAGCTTCTGCAAATGCAGAAAAAGAAAATGTGCATAGTTTGCTATTTCCCCAAACATTAAGACTATTACAAAGTCTTAAAGATTGTTATCATTACTAAACATCAAACATGGAATCTCATGCTTTTTAAGATTTAGAGATCCAAGTGGAAATTCCTAAAGAACTGCTAAAGGAAGATCTACTGTCTGTGATCCATAGTAATGTGAGCTATCCAAGCAGATATTCAGTTTCTAATACCTGCTTAATATATGATATATAATGAATTTCCTAGCTGCATCAACTGTAATAATCCACCAAATGTATTAAAAATTCCCAAGTAAAAAATACGAAATATAATCAGAATTCTCTCCTCCTTGCAATACAAACAGCCAATGTTCACAGAGACAGTTTTTCAATACATGGTCTTTCAAACTTTCTTGCAGACAGGGCCACTTAACTGCAGCTCTTTTTTGTGCTTTATTCCCTATTATGGCACCAGAGTTTTAAAAAAAGAAATTAATTAAAAACACAAGTGAAGGAAAAAGAACCCAAGCAAAAAAATAGTTTTTAAAACATTAATTCGACGACACTTGCGATTGATTCGGTGCCCACTGACCACATCAAACTTTGAATGGGACTTTCTGTATATAGATGAATGTCCGCTGTCAGGCTGGGGGCAATGTTGCATACGGAGAAGTTAAGGTCTCTTTGGAACTTTGTCTTTTCAGCACCGAGGCAGGCTCTCGCCGCTGTCACCATTTGGAAACGACAGCAGACTCTTTATTACTATTTCATTCACATGTAGGATAAAGTTACAGCATAAACTGTTCAGCATATTCATTTAAATAGTCACCCCCTGAGCAAATCAGTTCAATGCTGTTAAATAATAAGCAATTAGCAAACTGTTGTTAGCCTGTTGGATATTAACGTCATTAATATTAATTTCATTATTAATAAATATAAATAATTTAAGCACCTTAAGTAACAGTAACAGTAATCCTATATGATGCATGTAAATTGTGTTCTAATTTATACGGAAAAAAAAAAAGAGAAAAAAAGAAAATGTGTGTTTAATGCTATGAAATCCTATAGTCTTAAAGGAAACTTCAGCCCTCAGTTTAAAATTTTAGTATAGAAAAATGGCTAAAGGTTAAACCTCCATGAAAGTAAAATTGAAACTAAACTCTGTTCGATCTCTGACAACAGGACCCAAACTAAGAAATATTAATCAGACCTAGCAGAAAGAAACACAACTGGAATTGACCAGATTTCACAAATTACCATTATGTGGGAAAGATTTCCTGGAAGATAACTATTCCTGAAAGCGAGTCTAATAGAATACACGACATCTCCACGTACCCAACATTCAAGCACCATGAACTGGAAGGGTAGATTCTCTAATTTTATATTGACCAGAACTCCTGAAAAGAAGTTTCTTGGGCAATGCCTTGCTCTTTCAAAAGGGCCATTGCTTTTTTTAATACTTTTTTCACTTACCCAAGCTCTTATTGGAAGTTTGGGTGCCACACCACCAAAGCTAAAAGATGCATATTTTTGCTTATATACAAACCTTAATGTTTTCCTATACTTGCTCCTCATTTGATTTCTGCATCAATTCTTTAAATTCAAAGAGTTTAATCCAAACTTTAACTTCAGCAGTGGCTTGGGACCCACTGCAAAAGCATGAAAAGTAGCAGAACTAGAAGCTTTACTAGTTCTGTACTGATCAGTTTTGCACTGTGCATAAACAGACACAACCAAAAATAAAACTTAGCCATGAAAGTCA
Organism: Pedionomus torquatus; assembly: GCA_013398155.1. Classification (NCBI taxonomy): domain Eukaryota; kingdom Metazoa; phylum Chordata; class Aves; order Charadriiformes; family Pedionomidae; genus Pedionomus; species Pedionomus torquatus. Next base: position 250,448 of record VZRU01004147.1, read on the forward strand.
GCTACTTTGTAAGCAAGTTGCTTTCACAGAGAAGCAGATGATCCTATGATGAATTCCCTTTAACATTGGCATCAAGAAGACAAGGTCACTGTTTTGTGGTTCTTTTGTAAGAAGACAGTTGGAAACTACTCTGCCCATAGACATATTCTTATCATTCCCTCTTTAAGCCATAGAAAAAAACTATAAAGCACCAATTTTGTATTTTCTGTGTTACTTTTTATCTTGTGATGACCTCTCCTGGTTGAGATGTTCATTAGCCTTCGTTCCAGAAGTTAAGAGTATTTGGATCCCTCTAGGCTTTTTAAAAAAAAAAAAAAATGCAGGAATATGAAGAATTTATTGCCGAGGTACAAAAAACCCTTACTATGAACAAAATTTACAGTGAGATCTGAGTGTGTGTGGGATCCTGTATAACACTGTATGTTTATTGTACTACAAGATGGGCTTCCACCCCCCACTTTGTCCTGAGAGAAAACTGAATGAGATTCCAAGCTTCCAGCAGGATCCCTTCTGAATCAGTGTTACGGAGAGACATCATCTTAAGGACAGAGACAGCCTCCCTGACTTTGCAAAGTAAACAAACATTTGAGATGCAATGTATCCACGTCAGTGATAACCGATTCTATGCTTTCCGAAATCTGTACCTTTTCCTGTATCAACACAAGCAGACTGTAAGAAAACACTGAAGAGCAAGCTCAGAGAGATTTGTAAATCAGGATGTATCGTGAATCTTGCCTGCTTCCTAAAACATACTGTCAAGAATAAATTTGCTGCTGTTGATTACTTCAAAGTCAAAACATAAAGTACTGACAGAGGGGAAAATAAAAACGTGGTTGGAAATGAGTTTTACCTCAAAATTGCTTTTAACACGATTTTTAATTCTTTCAGAAGTATTCCCAATATGATGTTCGAAATCAAGTAACAAGGGGAAAAAAACCAACAAAAGCCACCCCAGAGATTAGAAACCTAAGTGCATTCTCTTGCCAAAGGAGAAGAAAATTACCCAATGTCGCTCCCAATCAGTTGCATACAAGTGACAAACGACCCCAGCGAAGACAGCAGAGTGACCAGTTTGTACAGCGAAGCGTGCAGCACACCGACCAGTTAGGTGGTGCACCAAAACACTGTGACACAGCACTTGAGTTCCTACCCCGACGCCACTTCCCAAGCACCCTGAGGATTTTACCAAAATTTTAAGCATGTACTGCAATGTGAATGCTCCTTTGGTGATATTAAGGCTGATGTGTACTTCTAGCTACATTTCTATTTCCAGTAAACAAATCCAGCTCCATTTCACTTTCGGAAGTGAGTCAGAAACAAAATGCTGTCTATTACATAAGGATTGCAGTGTTTAAGCTCTTGGAAGGTGAATTAATATCAAGAATTATTTGAATACCTGCCAAAAAAAAAAAATCTCAGGATGGCAATGTATATGAGTAAATTGTAATTAAATAATATTTTCTTTATTGATGGAATTTCTGGTTATAGTGATGTTACTACAACCATTAACTACTCTTCTAACTACTTTCAAAAGTTAAACATTTCCTCATTGAGTAATCTGATAAGCCACTGGAGGTGATTTTCAAGTTAAACTACAGCCATTAGTTACCCAATGACAAAAAACCCCAACACATTCAGAAATCCTATTACAAAAATCAGTATAAGGAACTTTTTTTGCTGAGAACAGATGTCTGACAACCTAAATCTTAATATTGTGCCCCTCTCCGCCACCCCCCTGTGTATCCCTGTAATGCAGAGCCTGAGACATGACCATGGAGAAATAATATTCAGAAGAAAAATTAGATAGCCGATCAAAACTAAGCAGTAAACCTCAGGATCAATATTTCTCCTAAATAAAAGGCAGAAAAATAACTGAACAGCCTTTGAGACCTAGATACAATGCAGAGGCTGCTGTACATTTTCTGTTGACACACAAATAAATATCTAAGTGTAAGCAAACCCTGGAACAATAACATTGTTTTATTTTTCTACAGGTATCAGATGATAACAGTCAGAAACCCACTGAGAAAGTATAGCAGGGCTCCAGTTCCCTAATCATTGCATTGTCCATTCCTGCTCCCGAGGAAATAAATAAATAACTATAATGATCCACATAGATCTCTATGCAGTATATACACTACATCCTAAGAGAATTCCCTGCTTGGTCAGTAGAATCAGCCCCTATTCACACACACACAACCCCAGCACATCTATCTGTAACATCTCGTGACATTTCTTTCCTCTATAAACACCAGAGGAAGTCAACAGTAGGGTCTATTTGTGACGATTCTATAAAAAGGCACTGCTTTACTTCAGTATGCATTTCAACAAGACTTTGCAAATGGCAAATGCTTTCCACGGTCTGAAGAGAAACAACTGAATAGTTAACACTGACATCTACCTGCAAATGTTTTGCGGGAAACTACAGCTCAGTGCAATGTTGGAGATTTGATCTAACACCCACTGCAATCAATGAGTACGCTGTCATTATTACACTGACAGCAGAACCGGGGCCGGCATAGGTGCTCTGCACTCCTCCGGGCTGAAGTTCAGCATTTCAGCAGATGCTTGATCCTTTCTCTATTTTTGTCTCCCTAGGGGAGCAATTGCTGGTCTCCTCTAAAATACCTTTGCTCATTTTATTATGGGAAGCCAAACTTCAGTCTCAGGAAAAGCTGTCCTGGCTCAGTTCCCTCTCATCAACTCACAGTCATTCTTTTCTCTTCAAATGAGACATAATTTCCTCTTGCTCCTCCTTGATAAATCACTAGTTATGGAAACTGCTCCCATCTCCTCTTTTCCGACATACAACTGTGGAGGTGAAGTACTTCCCCATGCAAATTCCACACCTTCTGAGAAAGGGGGGAAAAACCAAACCAAACCAACAAACACCCCCAAACTTTGAATAGCTTCGGATTCCTTTCCCCTCTTACTCCATCGCAGAACCGAGACTGTATCATAGAGCAGCTCCTTCAACTTTCCACAGCAGCTACCACTGAAATCATTGATGCTAAGGAAGATCTGATAAGGAAGCATTCCAAACAGTATCCAACCTCAGTACACGCACGCACATAGAAAAACACCGAAAATCAAACACAAGATTCACCAGCACGGAGAAAATAATCAGCCTCCCGGAGTTGAGGGAATTCCCCTCTGGCTTATTGCAAAGCTGCAATTGTGCATGCTTCTTAGAAATGGGTACTTACGAGATGCAGGCAGAGCGGTCCTGGCTCTGCAGCTAATGCTGCTGAAAATCCAGAGGAAGAGAGCTGCCCTGCAGCCAGCTCGGGTAACCACGACCATCCTTCACTTCCTGGCTCCCTGTACTCCAAATGCCAGCTGCAGAAGACCTGCTTTTCTCCACTTTGGCCCTTTCTCTCTCTCTCTCCTTCTCCTTCTCGGAGGAGGTGGTGAGGAGGTAAAGGGGGCAGGGCTTTACCTTGGGGTAGAAGCCAACCCCCTCTTCGTCTGCTATCTCTGGGTTTGCAGCAGCAGGAGAAGTCCCGGTACTTTCTTTCCCTTATTTCTCTGTGTTTGTGTGTGTCTGTATCTGTGCCTCCTTCTCAGAGGAAGGCGGGGAAAAAAAAAATAAAAAAGGCCACGAAGTATGAAAAAACAAGGACTGTAGAAGAGCACAAGAAAAATTTAAAAACCAGTCCCCAAAATGATGTGGGTGGAGGGAGGGAAAGGGAGATGGAGATGAAGGGAAGGGAGAAAGGCAGAAAAAGCTGTTGGTGCTGCTAATGCTGCTGTTGATGCTACCACTGCAGCTGAGCCCTTCTCCCCGCACAGAGCAGCGCGGCTGAGAGAAGCTTGCAATAACCTCCCAGCTCAGATATATATACACAGTGTACACGCACACACAGCCGGGGAGCCAAACACACACTCACCCAGGAGCAGGCAGGCAGAGGGGAGAGAGAGAGGGAGGGAGGGAGGGAGGGAGAGACACT
>VZRU01004147.1:254645-278701 GCA_013398155.1 Pedionomus torquatus
CCGCTGTGGGGAGGGGGGGAAATGGGGGGAGGAGAGCACCATCCCGCCCGCAGAGAGCTGGGGCTGCAGGAGCCGCTAACGCAGAGGTTTGCGTTCGGTAATTAATTATCGCTCCGAGAGCGAGCCAGGAAGCAAGCTGCATTAAAGTACCATTATGGTTTTCACCTACAAGCGATGACTGAGACAACCTGGCCATATCCTAGCCTTATGGTTTGGGGATTTCAAGAGACTGACTGCTGTTTTCCATCCCTCTCCATCCCTCCCGTCACTGCCCTTAAACAGACTCAACCAAAAGTTATTGCTCACCACGTACGGTAGAATAATGAGGGTGGGGAGTTATTCATGGATTATTTAGTCTACAATCAATGAGGCAAAGAAAAATGAAAACAATTATTTCTCAGGTGTTACATAGAGAAGGCAGAGAAACAGAGAGGTATAATTTCTTTAGAGGAGCCCCAAAGCAGGGATAAATTATTTTCAGTGACTAATACACATGCTGTTAACAAGTATCTGCTGTTATTTAGAGAGTGTGATGAAGTGGTTAAGGCTGTATGTAAGATGAGATCTTCAGAAAGGCCCTGGGATATTGGGATCCTCAACCCTATTGACTTTGGGAGGGAGCACAGTGCTTATCTTTTAGGTCACTTTGAAAACTCATCCGTACGTAGTGTGTGATATCCCCGGAGAGCTGTGGCCTACAGATTTAAGCCCAGCACAGGGCAAAACCTTCAAGTGCCAGTCCTGGGAGAAACTGTTTCTGCAATCTTGTCCAACTGCCTTATTTTTTCCTCCTTGAATCCTACCCTCCCTTGCCTTCTCCATACTTAGCATTAATTAATACATTCACATTTTAAATGCTTGAACGGAAGTAATACCAATATGTCTGTAGCAAACGTGGAATGAAAAAGTGCTCCGTTCACTATTATACTTATCTCTGCTTTTGACAGAATAAATATTCCCATAGAGACTTTGTTACCCCTTCTCTGCATCACCCTGAGCCCTCTCCCATGATCCTCCCCATTCCTTAGACCCACAGACACTTTTTGATGTTCATTAATCCTTAAGATATGTGATTTTTTGGACAATTAACTAAGAACCAAATATTACTTAGTGACATTAAATTAGTTCAAAATTGCCTCTTTCCACCACTTCTTTCTTCCTAATATCTTCTCTTTCCCTCCTGCGCTACATCCTACTGTAAACCTAAATTTTCTATTCTATAGCTATTGCAGGAGCATTGGTGCTGATATACTATCAGAAACTGCCCCCATATATTCATGGAACAAAGAAAAACTTCTGACTAGGACATGGGAAAAATCCTAGCGCTTTGATTCTGAGATCTTGCAAGCTTTTCAATATTCACCGGCCTTTATTATTCACCTGAGTAAGTAAAAAACAGCTTCTCTGAGTAACCATTTAAAAGCTCAGCAGAGTATTTAGCACACTAAACTTCTGCTTTTTAAGGTCCTTCCAATAAGCACAACAGAAGCAATATACTCGCCCGTCACCCATTTATGCTTTTAGACATATATATTTGCATCTCACCCATTTCATGAAATCCTCCACTGGACAAAAATCTGACTTGATCTGAGTGGATCAAACTGAACGCTTCTTTAGCGTACGCTCCCACTCAAATTGCTCACAAGTAGGAATGCATTTCAAAATTAGTTAGAAAGGATAAGACAAGTAGTTCAGAGCAGGAAGATTCAGCAGGTTGATTGATTAGTATCTCAATAATTGTGATAGTAGAAAGTTTCCTTGTGGTTTGAGACGGAAGAAATGGCACAATTATTGCATTTTCCCCACCTTGAAATAGGATCACTCCTTAAAAACTATATAAAATATTTAAACTATGTAGCAACAGCAATGAGTTATGCAGGGGTAATGCAATTATTTTCAATTTAACCACAACTGGGGGCTGCAAAACCATTAATTTTGACTGAATCCATCACACAAAAATCATTACTAAGATCTTCAGCCATTTTTCAGTCCTACAGAATAAGGCAATCTTCATCTATATATATATATATATATAAACTCTTTTTTAAATTATTTTTTCCAGAGATGATTTGAAATATGACTTTACATGATTCAACAAATCCAAGTTGAATACATTAACCTTTGAAATGAAAACATGATCAAATTGTGTTAGGGCACAATACGGAATGGTTTGACACTTCTCTCTTCTGCTCTTCCTCCTAACCTTTCCTTTCCAGAAAGTAAACACAGGAATGTTTCTAAGCAAGCGTGAGACACTCCTGCAGCCTGGGCAGGACAACTGCAAGCTTAAATTCCCCTGTCCTGCAACCAGCAAATGTCTGCAGCTTGGGTCAACGGGGACCTGTACAGGTTAGGAAAGTGTCCTAGCAGCCTGAGACAGATACACCAGCCAAGACATGCAGAAGGATGATCTTCCAGCAAAGCTAGTCCCATAAGAAAATTGACCCTTCCTTACTTATCAAATCAACGCTCCCAGAACCTTAGAACCTGGGGAGATATCTCTGTTTACTGTTGAAACCTCCCTGGCAATTAGTAAGACACTAAAGTGTTAAGAGACTCTAGTTATTGTACACAAATTTTATTGAGCTTAATGGAAATTATACACACATATTGATGAATGAATAGATCATTCTGAATTTACTAGGGCTGTCAAGCATTGTCTGCTAAATGGAATTCATCCTGGACAGACCTATATTTACAGTATGAGAATGTCAAGAAGAAAAACACAATGTCAGAAAGTTAGAAAGGATAATTAAGAATTTCAAACACTGGTGGGACCAAATGGCATCCAGTCAAGCTGAGACCACAGAAGAAAGTGAGCCAAGCTGAAAAATAATCAACAACTTTTCAACTACTATTGAAAAGTAAAGACCGTGCTTTTTTATTCATAGCAAACTACCATTTTAGCATAGTTGTTCCCTTTGATATTTTTAATTGCCAGGGACCCTTTCCATGGCTCTAAAAATTACGCACAGCAGAATTTCCATCCAACTCTCCAGGATGGTAGGTACAAGGACTTCACGCAGGAGATGCAATGTATTTCAAATTATGACCAAACAAGACTTTATAACTAGATGCATAGAACCACATACAATGGAGAGCCCTATGGAAGGAATAAAGACTAATAAAGACTATGAGGAAGTCTTTATTAGAAACAACATGGGGTTTTCTACCAGCACTGCCTATAAACATGGGTCTTCTTCTGAGGGAGCAAGAGGGCACATGAAAACTGTGATCACCTGCCTGTGAGAAGCTGTAAAGACCTGAAGGAAATACTCCTTTTCTAGAAATGTAAGGGAAGAGTCTTTCCTAACCTTCCTAATGTAGCTAAAAAGGACGATGAGGGTGCATTGGCAGAAAAGAGTCATTATCTTCTTATTTCATGCAGCTAAAAATAAAGCATTATATTTTGAAGCGAATGCATTCTGGCTTGACCATTGTTTTTATAAAGTAATTGAACTAAAACAAAAAAGCAAATAAAAAACTGGAAATGTGTATCCAGGTAATCACAGCAAAATACGTTTCTAATTCTTTCTTCACATGTATCATAACACAGGTGGTTTTAAAAAAGGAATGTCAAATTCTCAGAATGTCACTATTAAAAACAATGACCCCAGACTCTCGTTCATACAGACATCAAAAGAAACTGAAGATGCTCAGAAGTTTTCAGCTTCAACCCCCTACATCTTCTGTAGTCTAAACACGTGCTCAAGACATCATCTGCCTTTAAAACATTTCTTTGGGGATATCTTGGTCTCTATCAATCTACACCATGTGATGAAAAACCTTGACAATCAAAACGAATAAAAAATCATGCCATATGTCTCAGTCGTATACTAGACTTGAATCTGTATTTTAGAGATGTGCACACAGAACTGAATTCCGTTCTTATTCTACATTATGACTTAAACAAGCAAACGGAAACAGTGGTTACCTGACAGAAATGCAACTACTTAACACTGATCACCCGTCTCATTTTGAGCTCACTACCAGTTTCATGCTCCTTGAAGAAATGGAAGAATCTGTTTATTTACAAATAAAATTTAATTACTGCTCATCCACTTGAACAGACCAAAATAATTCTGTCCTCCAAGACACAGTATTCTACACATTCATGTCTTCCGAGTTTGCCTTCGAACCCCACCTCTAGCATGTTTCCCTCCTCCTCTGATTTAAGCATCACCTGCTAATTTATTTGGATGTATTTTATATTGCAAAATACTTTGGCATTCCTACTAACCCTGAAGTCTATTAAAAAATGAACTAACATTTGAGTTATCACTGAGACACATGATTTTAACACGGCATTTATTTCATCATTCTTTTCTTCCAAGCTGGAAAAGTTCTATCCATGAAGACACCTGTTTTGAGAAACTGACTTTTTTTCAGGGAGCTTTATGGAGTAACCTGTAGCTGATACTAAAGCAACCAGCCCAACTGGAAGCTCAGCTGGATCTTGTATGTCATGTGCATAAAACATGATGGAGAAGGTTTTCTTTGAAGCACAAGTAGAGAAGGGGGTCAGTAATAGCCACCTGAAGAGAGGGGTCATTTGGGGGTTTTGCCATTTCTCAGGTTTCACCTGACAAGACAGCACTGAAAAACATCGAGGCAATTTCAAACCTTGAAAGATTGACCCCTTGATGAATCTGTTCCTATTTCATTCTGGAATAAACACTTATGGTTTTTGATCGACTAACCATAAAAGTATTCTTTATCTCAGCTTACTTACTATTTTCTTAAATATCATAGTGGCTTCTCTCTTAGTTGTATTATATATTACTGTTATCAGAGCAATAATATTTCATATTGTCTTTATATTTATATATATTATTTAATATTTTGGCTACACAGCAAAGACATGAAACGATATTTTAAAGATCATAGTCTTGCGTGCTTTGTTGTGTGCTTTGGTTGAGTAAGGTGGAATCTCAGTACTACTGAAACCAGAGGGAGGTTTGCTATTGAATCCGAAGGGAAGAGGAATTTCTGCCTTACATTTGTAGCTGTGACATCCGAGGAAGTCCTGTCTGTACAAAGGGAAAGACACTGTGCATCTCCTAAGTGTATAAAATAACACTGAAGATGTTAATTACTCTCTTACTGAGAATGTATTTTTAAATTACATTTAAATGTACATTTAAAACACCATGCTGAACTAGTCTTAATTCAGTTTATAACATTTCATAGGCAATTCACGGATTCGCAGGAGAAGGACTGTGTCAAAAAAACTCGCACACCAAGTGAATTATAGTAATATTATCAAAAGCTACTGCAATCACGTTGGAAATATTTCTAGTCACCTTTAAAGGAGAAATTGAAATCAATCTGGAACATTTCCTTCTGCTGTTTGTGGGGGGAAAAAAGCATCCTTTCACTAATGCACAGTCTGCAAGGTAAGAGAGTGTCAGCTCTTCTCATACTATCATTTATGCCTGGATGAGGAGACTCCATGTGGCTTGAAGCTTTTGTAAGACAAGTACATAGCAACACTTTGGTGAATACAGTAAATACTTCCCCGACAAAGTAATATTAGGGAAGAAATGATGTATTTTTAGCCATATTTTAATGCAAATTAGCAGCTGGAAACACAGGAAAGAGCCAGCATAATCTGACATGATTTCATTCTTTAAACTGACAGTGATCTACAGCCCTCATCTTGGGAACTTCTTTGGTAAAGGTTTTGGAATAATTCACAACCAGTGGCTTTAAACCACTGCTTCACGTTAAATAATTTGTGCTACTGAGGATATAGTCTCATTATCTACTCAATACATATTTAACAGATTGGAAGAGGTTAGCAGAGTAATGCACTAAACCTACTGAAGCATTTAAGCATTCTGAGTAAATATATATTTGCCTCCCTGTTACATTGTTCACAACGTTCAGTCTCAATTACCACACTAATAAACCATAGTTATCTTCATCTCCTGCTACAGATAGCATATGGATACATGACAATACAAGTACTTCAAAATACTGCCATTTACTCTACCTTATAATATTAGGAGCATCCAGAGTCCTCTTGAACCGTGTTATAAATTCTTTCATACAATTGAAAGAATTTATTTACCACAATTGATTGTGGTAAGGCACTTGGTGGTCCAGTTAAATGTGAAGCTCCAGTAATTCTCCATTAGGACTCCAGGACTGCCTTTCATGAGGTGTCTGCAGCACACCTAGTACAAAGCAGGATGTCAATCATGACTAAAGCTTCTGCATACTACCTGAATATGATTCCACTTAAAAAATAAATATGTATTGTTTTGCCTGTCTGCACACCTGCCTGTCAGATAATTTCCTATGCATCTCCTGGGTTTCTCTTTATTTTTCTTTCTTCCTTTCTGCTAGGCTTCTAATTCCTAATAAAGACAGCCTGGCATTAAGAATGGGGAGACCTTAGGGCAGCCTTCCAGTACCTGAAGGGAGCTACAGGAGAACTGGAGAGGAACTTTTTGTCAGGAAGTGTATTGATAGGACAAGGGGTAACAGTTGTCAATTGGATGAGGGGAGATTTAGATGAGATATTAGGAAGAAATTTTTTCCTGTGAGGGTGGTGAGGCACTGGAAGAGGTTGCCCAGAGAAGCTGTGGCTGCCCCATCCCTGGAGGGGTTGAAGGCCAGGCTGGATGGGGCTTGGAGCAACCTGGGGTGGTGGGAGGTGTCCCTGCCCAGGGCAGGGGGGTTGGAAATCAATGATCTTGAAGGTCCCTTCCAACTCTAACCATTCTATGATTCTAACACCAACGGTATGAAGACCTGCCAACTGTTTTTATAAAATAACTGAAAGTGTTAGATGAGCTTTATGCTAATTTTAGGAAGTCACTTGCCATTGTTATGCAGACATTGTAACTGCTTGGTTTTCAGAGGAGATTCTCAGCTGCTCAAGAGCTCTAATGAGCCTGACCAGCCCAGCCCACAGCTCACAACAGAGCTACTGTTTCCCATCCTTGAGGAATGTCCCCATTCACCATTTGGAGGTTTCCATTAATGCCAGTGACCCTCCTACAGCTTAAATGGAAAAACAGAACGTACATGTTTCTGGTGAACTAAGGAGACGAGGTTCTAACCGGTACGGTGGTCTGAAAACCCACTATTTGTTCTATGGGCATGTTGATACAAATTCTATGCTGTAGTAGCTGCATCCTAGAAAAGAGATGATTTATTCATTCCTCGTAGTGAGCAGTCCCCCTGCCTGATGTCCTTCCAAGGGAAGCAGGCTGCGGGAGCATATACTACAATCACACATGCACGTACATCACAAGTGCACAAACAAACATTGCGAGCACAAAAGATTGCTCTTGACATCCAGGTAGCTATTTTCAGAGCAAGGATGAAACTGAGACTAAAATTACTTCTTTCTAGATTCAGGAAAAAAAATAGTAGTGGTAAAAAGGGAATGAAATCAAAGTACAAATTGCAGGGCTATAGCACAAGCTTATTTTTTTGGCATTCTTCAAAGAATTTTTGTGGTTGGAAAGGACCTCTGAGATCACTGAGACCAACCATACACACAAAAAAAATCCCCTATGATCTTGACCACTAGAGCATGCCCTCAAGTGCCACATCTACACCTTTCTTCAACACCTCCAGAAATGGTGACTCCACCAGCTCCCTGGGCAGGCCATCCCAGTGCCTGACCATTCTACCAGTCAAGGAGTTTATCCTAATATCTAAGCTGAAACTCCTCTGCCACAACTTCAGACCACTTCCTCTGGTCCTATCATTATTCCCATGGGAGAACAGGCCAACACCCACCTCTCTACAGTCTCCTTCCAGGAGGAAGGTCTCCCCTCAGCCTCCTCTTCTCCAAACTAAACATGCCCAATTCCCTCAGCCTCTCCTTCTGGGACTTGTTCTCCAGACCCCACACCAGCTTGGTGGCTCTCCTCTGGACATGTTCCAGCACCTCAATGTCCTTCTTATAGTGAGGGGCCCAGAACTGAACACAGCACTCGAGGGGAGGGCTCACCAATGCCCAGTACAGAGGCACCATCACTTCCCTACTCCTGCTGGCCACACTATTCCTGTTACAGGCCAGGATGCTGTTGGCCTTCTTGGCCACCTGGGCACACTGCTGGCTCATGTTCAGCCAGCTCTCCACCAACACCTTTTCTTCTAGGCAGCTCCAGCCTTTCTGCCCCAAGCCTGTAGCGCTGTATGGGGTTGTTGTGACCAAAATGCAGGATGCGGCACTTTGCCTTACTGAACCTCATACAATTGGCCTTAGCCCATTGATCCAACCTCTCCAGGTCCCTCTGTAGAGCCTCCCTGCCCTCCAGCAAATCAACACTCCCACCTAGTTTGATGTTGTCTGTGAACTTACTGAGGGTGCACTCGATCCCCTAATCCAGATCATGGATAAATATCTTAAACAAGTCTGGGCCAAAATCTGAGGCCTGAGGGACACCACTGGTGACTGGCCACCAACAAGATTTCACCCCATTAATCACAACTCTCCTTCTCTAGTGGGAGGTGTCTCTGCCCACGGCAGGGGGGTTGGAACTCAATGATCTTCAAGGTCCCTTCCAAGTCTAACCATTCTATGATTCTATGATTCTGCACTGACATACCAAAAGCAAACTGGAAGTCTTGACAGGAGACACACAGTGTGAAGAGCTCTCTGATGTATGGATGTTGCATCTGCAACCACCCTCGATGGCATTCAACTAGATTTGACAGTGCAGAGCCTTTTCCTAAAGGTCACTTCAGCTTCATTGATAAGGAACCACTTTCTGGTTTCCACATCCAAGAATGGAATCTGCACATTGCAAAACAGCCTGCGTTTATTGCCTGGAGTTAGACCACATCTAATCAAAGTTGTGATTTTAAAGTCTTTTCTGCAATCAGTAGTTCAGTGCAATGAACTATGACATGCCCTGGTACCCAGCAGTAGCTGAGGTGCAGCTACACTGTGGGTAGAGGTGTGAAACCGAGAGAGACGGGAACAACCACCTATGTGACGACGCATGCAATAAACCCCACTCTTGAGTTTGCCATCCAGTGTGGTGTCAGGTAAAAAAGCTCAGGGTGCAAGTTTTCTCTAGTATAGGGAAGGGAAAGCACCCTAGATGAGGAATGAGGGTTTGGGGGAAAAAAAAAAAAAAAGGGATTTGAAAGAACGGACCACTGAACTGTGAAAGAGCCTGTGGGTAAGTTGCCTTATTTACACGTCAGGGGCTTCGGTACCAGCCCAACACACTGTTCAGTTATCTCTTGGAGAGCAGAATTTATATCTGTACATATCACCCACTGCCACAAATACCTTATGTTAGCTATGTTATGTTAAGAAAATCATACACATATATAAATAAAAATACAAATAACTGTTATGGAATGACAAGCTTATTATTAAAATACATTCTGGATAATCATCATCCGTAAGAAAATATGACTGGAACAGGCCTCCCAAGTCGTATTTGTCTGATGAGATAAAGTCGCTTTTCCTATCAAGCACAAATCCTTTTCACGGTATGTATAAAACAAAAGGCGAATCGGAGATACTTTCTGTGAGGTATGGTCACATAAGGATCATTTTGCTTTCACCCCCTTTTCAGCCTCTTTGAAAGTACCAGACATGAAAATAACCCATGTATTTGGTAAAAGACTTATAGTTTTTGATCTTATCTCATTTTAAAATTAAGAATGAAAAAGAAGTCACATAAGGTAGAGCAAAGATCTACTTCTACAAGAGTGTTTTAGCTCTAAATGTATTTGTTAGGAAAGCTGCTTAGATTACTGTATGTTACTCCCTGCAACGTGGCATGTGACGACTGAACAATAATTTATTCTCCACAGCACTTAAGGATTTCAAAGCTTCACACAAATATTGAAATATTGAAATAAGCTTCCCAATAAGGTAAGTAAATATTATATCCATGTATAGAACAAGCACAGATATCTATGTGCAGTGTCCAAATTCACCCACGTTCCAACCACTGTCAACCACATCCACTGGCTGTGAAACCCAAATATTGAATATTTCAAGCCAGATGGACAGATCAGCCAAAGCTCTGCCTCTTGCCCAATGGGGCAAGTGAACTGAAAGGGCTCTGTTAGTACTTTGATGGAGACTGCAGAGAATAGGAGAGACTTAATCATCAGAACCACAGTCTATGAGGAAAAGGCAGCAGAACCTTAGTGAAAAGTACTTTAAAAGGAATCAAAGGAACACAATGGCTGCAACTAACAAGCTAATGCTTTTTGCCACCCATAAAGAAAATATGCTAGAGCTATAGGTGAACTAGATAAAAGTAGTAGTAGAAATGTTCATAATTTACAAAGTACGCACATTTTTGTTGTGCATCTTTCAAAAGTGATACAGTGCTATCTTGTAGAAATTTCTGCATTTTGTAGAAACGATTTGAGTGCAGAGAAGTATTTAATAGCACCACTTGTCACTTTTGAACAGTGAAAGATCTTCAGTATCCCAGTCAAAAACCTTGAAAGGTGTTGAAGTCTATATGGCTGTACTCTCTGCAAAAGAAAGATGAAGAGCAGGCTATTTGATTTCCACTTTAAAAAGACCTTGAATCTCTCCGGTAAATTTTGCAATCCGAAAAGAATGCAATCTCTTTACCAAGAAAAAAAAAAAAAAAAAAAGGAATGCAATCTAACTGTAAGTGCTGCTGTGATGAAAGCACTGATTCCTACTGTGTTTCCAACTTCACGATGAAGCAAAGTCTCATTGTTCTACCCACAGACATGCCTGCAAACGTAGGAGAATTTTAGATGCAAAGGAAAGATTGAAAGATTATTCTCTACTCCCTGATCTTAGAGCAGACAGTGATTTAGCTACTTGCCACTGCTACCTCTAGTGAAGACCACTCTACACGAGAGTCGTAGGATATGTCAATACCATTCTGAAAAGCTGTAAATACAGCATCATGACCTGTTTTCTAGGTGCTTTCGACCCACATGGCTGCTTCTCCATCAGCCTGTGGACTGCCTGCTTAGAAGTTGTCTGACAAAATATTAGCCCACTGGGCATGTTCAGGCACAGAGGATACCCCCAGCTCCAGGACATATCTCAGTCCCACTTCTCACCAACCCACTGTCTGCAAAACTGGCAGGTCTGACGATGCAGGTGGCTTTAGAAGCACTTATAGCATATACAGACATCCTCAAGGGGATATCTTGACAACTCATTAAAAAAAAAAAACAAACCAGTTCTTCCCAGAAAATAACTGCATCTTTTGTTCATTAGTCTTCTCTTCCACTCAGCTGATCTTGGTTTTATTTCAAACTGTGCTTGTTCTAATGTTCGCTCTGCTGCTCAGCTGGAAGTCTGTGGGATTCCAACAAGCAAATATTTGGAAGTGAAAAAAAAAAAAAAAAGGACGGCATCTTTCTCCCTCATAAATCAAGGAAGAATTTCTTTGAATACAGGCCTCTAACTTTGAACTTGTCGCTTTAGTCTCCCTTTACAGTTGACAGAGAGTTAGTTGGGACTGTCAGTGTCATCCAGGATAAGCTAGAAGTTGGCACATTTTCAGATGAATCAAGCCCCACCAAAGCGCCTCTTTCCTTTCCTTTAATGACAAAAAGACCTTTGAGTACCTGACACGGTTGTAGACAGCGAAACGTGGGCAAGATAAAGCCTGCCCTAGAACAGACATTCTGCTGTCCCTCCACAGCATCTGCTTCGCCCCCGTGTCTACTCACGTACGCTGTGCTGGCTCGCTCACGTTGAAGGCATTATGATAATCACACTGAGAATTGTTAAATCACATTGGGAATGGTGAAGCTGTACAAGATGCTTCTTCAAGTGCCTTTTCCTTGTAAACACGGTCCACATCTGAACTCTGATAGTTACAACCAAGCCTAAATTTTTGTAGTTAGCCAGAAATGACAGTAATAATACAAACAAATTTAAAAGCAGGAAGAAAATAATACCACAAAAGAAAGAAAACAAAGAAAAAACGTAACTGACAGAAAGAAAGAACACAATCAGCAGAAAAATCAAAGCAAATATTGCATTTAGCAGTAAAAACAGTCAGTACTCTATAGTTTTGCAGTTCATGCAAGAAACTATAGGAGGGAGACAGCTGTGCTGGCATTTTTGCTTTGGTTTCTCACCCAGTGAATTCTCTTTTTTTATCATAGAAGGTGTGGAATTTCTTATTTACTCTATTCACACTTATACCAATTTAAGAACCATCAAGGTACAGTGATTCCCTTTAAATTAAGGCAGAGTGGGTGGCCAAAAGCATCCATATAGTAATGCTGATATGGCTAAGTCCCATCCGTACTACTGGAGTTTTCATTGGAATAACTCCTTACAAATTATCTATACCAAAAAGAAGTCAGGCAATGAAAAAAAATTTAAAAAGGCTTATTTTTGTTTACAGAAAAACATGTTTTCAAGGGGATTGTATGTGTTTGTGAGAAAAATTTAATTGCAATCTCTGTTTTGCTTCCAAAACTGGAACAAAAGAAAAATTCCTTTGTCCTTGCCCACGCTTTCAGAAACCCAAATGTTGTGCTATTGCCAATGTATCTGCCGGGTTACTCAGCTCTCTCACCTCAAAGTGTCTTCCAACATTTCCACTTATATTATCAGCTATCAAATATGAAAGAACTGGAAGTACTGAATCCTTGCCTCTTTGCTGAACAACAAGAAATACACCAGTTTCCAATCCTACCATGACCTTAAAGTCAACCCATCCCTGCTGTACCCACAGGTATAGATGAGAACAATTTACTTATTTCCCCTCCATGGATGCACAGTAATCCCTTTCTTGTTTTTTGATGAGAGGATACTCTCAATCAGTTCTTCCTCTCTAGCCTGGGCATGGGAATAATAATTAAGATCTTATACGTGCGTGTAAATACTCCTCATGGTATTTCCAAATCAGTTTGAGAGCTGGTGGGAAAGGTGTTGGATTCACTTTCTCTGTTACATCAAAACAAACCCAAAGCTCCTCACTTCTGCTGAGTACTTGCTGTACAGAGAGAGCACGTGGCTCATTTTGCCTTCCCTAGCAAAATACGCTGCTTTTCTTTTACTGCCAATGACCAAGTCCTTCACTGGCCTCATGGTCAGCTGTAATGAATCTACAACCCTGTAGAGTTTATACTGTGTTGCTGATATCTAACTGACATATTCTATGACAGCACTGGGGAAAACAATAACAACTGATTGTCAAGCTCTGCTTTCCAGTTTATCTGGAAAACACATTTCTTACTTGGTCAGTTACATCTTAACATGAAGCCTGATTACTGAATATGAAATATACTTCATGGGTCTGCCTCTTCCCCACACTGAGAAATGAGAAATTTGCGACCATATGTGCAAATGCATCGTAATTTTAGTTACCCACAAAGTAACCAGGTAGAGAGAAGGTAGAAAAAAATCCTACAAAACAGTCTGTGGGAGAAACATTTCTTGGTCAGAATCACAGACCAGAAGAGATTTCCTGATCTATCCATTTCAACCTCTTGTGATTTCAAGAATTACACCTTTAAATTTGTCAACTTTTTTTAATATATCTTTTGCTTTTAGAAAAACTGAAACATAACATTTTAATGGTCAAGAACCTCCTTCTAATTTCCAGCCAAAACATATTTCAGGTTGGCTTATATCCTATCTGCTCATGTGCTAACGCTGCTTCTTATCTTGAAATTATTCTCACATCACAGTCACATGAAAAACGTGAGAAAATGCTGAATATTAAAACACATGGTTGAAAGCTGGGGGAAAAAAAAAAAAAGTAAATGGGCTTATATCAACCCATTTATACTAATAAAGCCGTAGACTTTCTTTCAAACACATTGGTGGGAAAAAAAGTGGGGGTCAGGTTGTTTTATTCTTTTATTCTTGTATATCTTATATATTCTTGTATTCTTTTCACCCTCAAAATGTCAACCACTAAGAATGGGCTACAGTCAAAGAAACAACAGGCTGTACACTTGTAGAAAGACAGAACTACATTTGTATAGAAAATTCTTCTTATCCCTCTGGAAATAACGACAATGTGCTTTAACCAGTCATATGTCTCAATCACCTCCATCGGAAACTGCCACTTTCTAGATCATTTGCTTTTGTTTAAAATATCATTCTTAGCGGACGATGATTCAACTGTTTGTTTCACATGAGAACTACGCAAGGTTCCATACTCTTCAAGTGTCAGGGTATAAAACTGCTCACACAGGATTCATTTTCCTGCTCCTGAGGGACTTATTAGTTCATGTAGGTGGCACACGGTTTGAAACAAGGGAGAAATGACACCTCCGACTCAACTGGTCACTGGTGACATTCACCTTCCTCACAGGTCACCTGAGGCCTATGGATAACAGAAGTTCAACTTATACCTGGAAAAACAGGCATGAATGTAAAATGGGAACTCTATTCTAAATGGCAACTCTATTCTAAATGGAACTTTATTATAAGTCTTCATAATCTTCATAATCTGTTCATTACTTAATTTTTTTCTGCAGCTTGTCTAACTGTACAAGGCTGTGAACCTTCCAAGTAGAAGCTTCTTAGGTTCCTCTAAGCACCTATGTTTTCCATGAAAACCTGAAAGAAATTTTTTATGACGTATTCTTGCCAAAAATCCTTTCATCCAATTCTGTCACAAAGGTGTGACAGATGAGGGATTGCAGCCCCATCCTACAAATGTCACTGGGGAAAATATCTGGAAGCTATTTTTTTAAGCACTGAATCACTACTTTTATTTCACTTCAGAGTTATTGTTTGTGTTGCCAATGGAAGCAGAGCTTGGTACATCAGGAGCACAGAAGCTGCTCATGTGCCTCTTCTTCTCTCATTCCATTATATTACAAGTATTTTAATAATATATTAATTGGGTCTATTCTGTGCACCCACAGGTAGGAAAGGGAGAGTTAGTCAGTTTGCTGTGTATCACAACTCTGCCCAAGGGGGTTTCCCTCCTTGATGGCAGCCATAGAAATAAACACACCACGTTTTCTGTCCTGAACTAAAAAAAGCAAGGTCTCCCCTCCCTAGAAAACCAGCAATATTAAAGAAGGGGACGCTATCCACATACTGTAATATTTCCTGTGTCTGTTGGATGCACCACTTTGCTCATTTCTCATCACTATGAGGAGTATAAACTAGGGGCAGCAAAAGGTGTAATACATCTAGATACAGACTTAGGTGCCCCTTCAGGACCAAGCAGCCTTTGGTGAGGAGACAGATATTCACCTTAGTTTAGGATTGGCTGGAGAACAGCATACTCATCAGAACCAGCCCAAGCCTACCCAAAATGATGTCCAGCAATTCCGTGTCCACAAAAGGGTATGTCTTTGGCCATGGTTCACAAGGGTACGGAAAAATGCAAACCAAACCAAACAAACCCCATAACTGAAATGGTTTTAAGAGATTAATTGTTCTATTACATCACCTGCTCATGTATAGAGATTTCACCAGACAGAAACAGAAGTTCAGGCATTTCAGAGGTTGGATTGGAATAATCCCAAAAGCTTGTATATGCTGTACACATGGAATGTGAAGAATGTTAACAATTGTCCAGTGTTAAGTAAATATCTACCTCCCCCTGGTTTACTGGTCATTAAAACATACTAAGCAGTAAATAAAATAGGAAAAAATACGGTAGGAAGACACTGTGCATCCTTCAGACACCACTGATGAACATTTCTAGTGCTAATCTGTTGTTTTAGCCTGGAAATTATCATCAGTCAAGAATGACATGTTGTATATAAACAAGCTTGTGACTGTACAAAATCACTGAGAAAATTGAATAGCTTCCTACTCTGGTCAGAAGTACATTACAAGGCAAAAATTAACTATAGGCATTATCTTGAAATGTCCTCACAAGGAAAATGTCCAAAGTGTTCTGGTTTACATGACAAAAGCAAAATTTAGCTAGTGGATCACTAAAACGTCAAAAAACTACAGCTTCCACAACACACCTACTTTTGTTCTAACCATCTTTACTTACAAAAATGTTTCTTGACACATACCAAAAAGAAAAGCAAAAAAAAAAAACATAATAAAATTGTTCTAGAACCACATGTTGGAAAATCCTCGTGAGATGTTGCTTCTCCTGATTCCTAGTGCAATGCGAGTGCTCTCAGTCAAGCTCTCCAAAAATTGTACAGGTAAAAGAAGACTCAAATGTTAATGATATTATTCTTGTGTATCATTTATAAAACACAGGCATACCTTTCACTTCCTTGCTTTCCAGTGGACAGATAGTTGCTAAACTCTATTACAATGAAATCAAACCATTTTATGTATGTGCTTTAGGATATCCCTCTGACCGTGCTTTGAAATGCATAGTGTGAATTTCCCTTTTATCCACTTCTCCCATTTTTTGCATCCTTAACATGAAGTCACATATAACGTTGGGATTTTTCTTATTTTGAAAATAAACTTACTGAGGCAGAAAAATTGTATAGAAAGGCACTCAGAACACTGGGATCCATGGAACAACAACAGTGAAAAACAAGCTGAATATCAGCTACTTTGAGGTCTGGATTAATCTGGATGCAAGTGCTGGAAAGTGTTTTCAGCTTTTTATTTTTAGAGGATTCAGGACCCGATTTTTGTCACCCAGTCGTCTGAGCCATGCTGTACGTTCAAGCACCCCTGCTGCCTTTGGTTACTCTGTGAAGATGGCCCTGACTGTGAATATGGACACTGGCATCTTATCTCAGCAAGTAGAGAACGTGACTCTCCATGAGAGAGAGTTCGTTTTGGTCTTAGTTCAAAATGAATCAGTTTAAGGAGGGAAAATGATAATCTAGCTTGCGTTATTAACAAGTTTGCTAAGAAAGAAAGGCAATAAAAATAAGCCATTAATGAAACTTTTAGGTCTTCAGATGAAATTCCTCAGTTTCTTGTCATTACCACACAGCAGCAGGAAGCGTTTCTTCTGTCAGGATAAGCATTGGCATTTAGATGGATGCATAGAGAGACACTTTATTTAAGTAGGAAACTCAACACTACATCAAAGAAGATGTAGCATTGTGGCGCTACAGACTCAAAATGCTTGACATGCTCCCTACCCATTGTAGCATGTTTTCCTTTAAAACTGTTAAAGCACAAAAGAACTCAGGCATACTTACCCCTACCCCAAAAGAAAAGAAGACCAAAGAAATTTACCCCAGAACGTAGCTAGCACATGAATTACTTATCACGAGCAGTAAAAAGGAATATTAAAATTGCAAAACTTGTCCACCAGGTGGCATGTGAGCCATATACTGTTCTGTGTAGCAATACTGTAAATGCACACGGTTTTGTCTTGCGCAAGACAGTGAATCTATCTGATTGGTCTGGGGCCAAAGAAACATCTATAATTATCCAGAGTAATTCACTAGCAGTATTTATTTTCTACTTGCATTAGTTAAACTCCCTGAAAACGTTCAACGATAAGTCAAGCTCCTCACCAAACTATTGGCCATTATGGTTTGAGCATTAAATTTCACTTAAATGTTCTTTTTTATTTTGTGATAATTTCCATTCTTGGCAGTACCACGTCTATCAGAGCTTTTCCAGTTGAACAAGTAGAGTTGTAAGGACAGAGAGTTTTGGCAAACACAGAGACAGACACAGTCAAAGCACAGAAAGCAAAGCTTCCTAAGAGCTTTATAGCTCAGATCATAACCGATTATAAATCCATGATCACAAATCGACAGAAGATATCCCTGGCTTTACCCACTCCAATCAAGATGGAAAGTACTAATAACTTCTCACAGTCATGATTACATAGGTACGTAGTTGCATATACTGTTCTCCAGAGAACTGTAGCCATTAAAAACATCAGGAGAAAATCTTCGGGTAAGCATAGGTTGCAAATACATTGCAGCAATGGGAAGGAAAGAGAAGGGCCAGATCTGTGCCCACAGGCAGTTTTCCATAGGCTGCCACAAGTATTTCAAAGGTGTTCAAGAAGTCAGTTACTACAGGAATAGTCCCCAAACCTCCCCAGCCTTCCAGAGAGTTTCTGTGCATATTTTGCAAATTCCCAGCTGGTAATTTAGTGGCTTCCTGGCTTTGGCTCCGAGATGAGGGCAAATTGCTTTGCTTGTCATGCTCAAGCTTCTTCACCAACAAAATAATTTGGGATTCTTGTTACCCTCCATTGTGAAACACTGAACTCAGCACTAAGCAATTTTAATATGTAGTAGCATAGCATAGCATAGCACATATATATATATATATATATATATATAAAATATATATATATATAGTATATATATAGTATAGTAATCCAGATGGAGCAATCTTTTCTGTGGGTTAAATACTGCCAATTAGCCAATTGCCTTTTTTAACGTTCTCTGTCCTGATTTATACCGATCTTGTTTCTGTCATACCAGAAACCCATCAGCCTAAGCTGGGTAATGAGGCTAAATCTACAGCTGGGGATAGAGTAACATTACTATCAGTCTTTTATTACTTTACTGTATTCTAGGTATACCTGTTAAACAAAAGAAAAGTAGATAACAGTGTATAAAAGCAATATTATAATGAAGATTAAAAAAACATCAGTTTTTTTTTTATAAATTATTATTGCATATGTATTCCTGCCTTTGCATTACTCATCCATGGAAGCCCTTAACCCCCACGTATTGTTTACACCATTTTTCTGCTGTCATCGCTGTACTTCTCACTACCTTTCTCATGATTTCTGTGGCTTTTCAGTTTATTGTCCTTCCAAGTTATTTCTGTAAACTTCCATGCCAGCAAACCGCGCTTTGATTATATTCTTTAGCGTCTATATGAAAGAATCTGTGCCAAAGACATCTTCTCACTGACATTAATGTTCACCCAACTAAGCAATCTCATTCTTCATCCAGTCTCTACCAAACAGCCTCAACCCACTACTGGTAACAAAAAATTAACAGAGATCATGGGCTGATATTTCTGCAATCAAATTCAGACAAAGTTTCTGTTTATTTCCCAAGAAAAAAACAATATGCTTTTGAACGAGTGGATTTTCTGAACTTACAGAGTCTGAATTAAGAAATATGAACCACTAAAACTGGACAAGAAGAGAAGATGTGGTTTTACACTACCATTGGTGTACCACTTGCCTGGACAGCCAAGATGACCACGGTTGCACTCCACTGTGTAAGACACTGTGTAACTGACAATTACATTCCCCCTCTAAATGAGCAACAAAATCACATTAGAAAACTTAGAGCCTACTCAAAAAACAGGTTTGTGTTCTGCAGCCCTTAGCTCAATTAATATAACAAAACCTAATCTTCAGTTACAGGAATGAGTGAGGGAAGAGAAGGACCCCCAGTCTCCTGCAGTGACTCAACCCTTCTCAAACGGTTACTCCCAGGTGTGATTCTTGCTTTTGTCTCTTTAAAGATAAGCAAAGGGAGTAAATATCCTTGCAAAAAAAATTCTGAGCGCTTCCTCACTTCTGATACAGTCTCAGTTTCTTCTTCCACACTTCCGTAGCCTCCCACTTTAGCCTATGATGAAAACAGTAATAAAAAAATGCATGAACTTACTGATTTAATAGGGGTGAGTGGTGAGTACTACAGCTAGGCAGTATCAGACCACTGACACTTCAAAAGTGGACCCACACTCAACAGCTCTTCATAGTATCCTTGGGTTTTCACAAGAGAAAATCATCCAGACCAACTGTTCCTGACACCAGCCGGTTAAAAAGATGTGCAATCAAAATCAGAAGTCTAGTTAGTTTTCAAAAATGACTAGATACGTTCCTTTTCAATCTGGGTGAGTGAAAGCGATACCTTGCAAGCAGTGACCCTACTCTTTTTGCTCTTTCCATCATTTGCAAACTGCTCACATTTCCAGCTCCTCAGCACTAAGGGTTATGGGCTTTTTTGGAAATATCAAGTACTGAATGCCTTACTGAGAAGACTAATGCTTGTCACATTATTTCAAAACAATAAAACAAAGAGCTCACAGATTCAGTTACAGAAGGAAAAAAAATAACGGGAGCAGGATGTTAAGCAGGATTGCAGCTGATGGAATTCCAAGAGGGCTGTACAAACTTAGTGAGTTCTCTTTCAAACACAGCTCTGTCACAGTCCTGGTTGGGCAGATCATGCCTAGAGTGGGCCAGATGGCTTTTCTAATGAACTGCGTATGTAGTAAGGTAAAAAATAGCTGTGCCTGAGATGATGTTGAAGACAAACTACTGAATTCCACATTGGATGCAATCACAAAACACACTAATAATCAACATTAAAGAAAAGGAATTTATTAATTTGATTCCAAATGGAATAAAAAGAAGCCAGAAAAGAATCAAAGGCAATTTTATGTCAAGATGTGGACAATCTACATGTACCCACCAGAATGAAAACAAGCTCGACACCCAGCTCTCAAGCTTCTAAACAGAAATGATGCTCACATGGGGACACCACCTCCCCTATGCCTTCTTTTGTTTTTCCTGAAGTGTTTTCTCCAGTCCAATTTCAATATTATTTCAGGGGCGAGTGTACACTCCAAATGCCACACAGACAACTACAACTAGGATTTTGCTTTCTTGCTTTCTGAATTCATCTGGAAAAGGAGCAATTAATTTGCACGTGTGCGTGGCAAACTCTGCGCGTGACACACGTGAACTCTTCCAGATCTCCATAGGAAACTGCTGGCCCGGTGCCTCTGAAGGCTAAACTATAACACATCCCAGCTGTGGGCAAACAAATGGCTTTGGCACTTAACAAAAGGGTTTCTTTTGATGGAAAATGCATTATCGTCTTCTCTGTTAAACACAACAAAAAGTTATGATGAGGAGAAATGAACAAAATATTAATTAGAAAATGCTGCACTGATACAACATATTCAAAGGAAATATTATTCAACAGTAGCAATCTTTTCATCTGGTTCCAAAATAATCTCTTAGTTCTTAATAGGAAATACAGAAGGAAAATAATGGCATTAATATTAAAATTAAAGCAGATGACACATTGGTCAAATCCTGAAAAGTGAGGAGAAATTGGCTCGAAATCATCAGGAGTTAGTGATAAAATTCTGGCCTAGCTGCGGCATTGCAGCTGTGGAGATGGATTCTTTCATAGCACAACTCTTAGTTGCGCTGTGCTCTACACTGCAAGTTTCCCCTTCCTTAAAATGGGAAAGGTCCACAACGGTGGCCCACAGGATGACCCCCTAACAGGATTCACAGAACTGAGATTAGCTCCTGCCTGCAGAAGAGGAGTAGAAAATCCAGAAAGCTTGTTTCTTTCCTTTCCCATGAGTAGAATAAAGGCATCTGAAATAAGCCCAGCTCTTCTCTGGATGAGATGGACTTGCCCAGCAAACAGTTCCTGCAAAGCCTTCTATACAAAATACCAAAGATCAAATACCAAAATTATTTTGAGGAACTTGAAATGGAGCAGCCAAACCAGAGATGGTTGCATGCCTTAGCCAGGCATCATATTTTTTCCACAGTGCCACATGGGATCAATTTGAACATGAGAAGAGACGGCCCATGGAGTTCTCTCAATGACTCTAAACTCCATATATATCTAAAACCCATGCATATACTCTTTCTTTTATGAACACGTTCCGTAGAATTCAATGCATATCTAAGCACTAAGTTCAGCCTTTATGTTCGTTCACCTTTGGCAGAATCAGGACTACAGCTTTCTAAATCTACGTAAGAAAATACAGCAAGAAATCTTTTATTGCAACATAGAGGGACCAGAGAATAATTTCAACAGATGTGGTACAAAAATCTAACAAAGATTCCTGTATTGAATTTTCATATGGACTGCTTAAAGAAGCAGAATGAACACAACTTGGCAAAGGTAAGGAAAACGTAAATTAGTTAACATATTCTGGACATATAAAGAAACATGCTTTGATTCTTACCAAAAGTTAGAGAAAAAAAGGTTAACAACCAGAACATGGCACATGGTTTAAGAGACAGCTTATGAAAGTAAATAGTTTCTTAAAAGAAAGCCTCGCAGAAGCATCACTCAGAGAGCTGGAGGCAAAAAATGGTACATTTGTAGTGTCACTCTTACAATAGCTAAACCAGCTTAATTAGTGATGCACAGTAATTGCTGTTTAGAGAGTGACATTACAT
This sequence comes from Pedionomus torquatus, assembly GCA_013398155.1. Lineage (NCBI taxonomy): Eukaryota > Metazoa > Chordata > Aves > Charadriiformes > Pedionomidae > Pedionomus > Pedionomus torquatus. Next base: position 276,653 of record VZRU01004147.1, read on the forward strand.
TGTCTGAAAAATACATTAGTAAACTGCCAGGAAGATTAAATGAAATTAATTGCATCTTAAATACAATATATAATTTTTGAGTGTTGAAATTCTAGTTGGTATGCTATAGGATGGTATGGAATAGAATCCTGAAAATATCTTCAAGAAAGATACCAATAATGAAGGACAAAGCACAAAAAGAGTGAAGGGAAATACATGTTGAAGAAGATACAACGAATCAGTCCTTCTTTCCAAGACTACCTCACCATAAACAGGGTAGTAGCAAATGTCCCTTGATGCATTGGAAAGGATTGGTGAGGAAATCCTGAGTAACATCCCTGCAAAGTTCATGCAGAAGGAACCAAAATCCTTTCTTTCGCCTCGGGCATCCCCACATCCAAATGAATGCACTGGGTATAAATGCCCTTATTTACGTAGTCTGAATGAACAGATGGATTTTGGCACCAACGTATAGAATGACAAGAACAGTATCTTCCCTACGCCTTGGGGATGACTGATACACTAAACCCTAAAGGAAAAGAGACTTTCCAGGGGAGGTAGTTAAGATCTGAACAGCTTTCCACAGTGAGGTAGGCAAATAACTCTCAGAAAGGTTTAAGTCACAAACCAGCTGTGCAAGTTTTACCCAAGGCCCGCAGCGCCTCTTGTATCCTGTACAACCGCACACAACCAGTGTTTAGCAGAGGAGCTGCCCCCCTCGGTTTCAGTGAGACAAGAGGATGTGACAGCGATAGCTCCAGTGGGCTATTTTCCCAGTATGGAAGAGTCATTGCTTGCCTGGCTGTGCTTTGGGAACGGACCCAAATGTTCTAGGTCTGAAAACGACCAACCTTTCGACCATACCAGTGAAACCTCCGCCCCCTTCTCCTTCAAAGCCTCTCTTATTTCCATCTGGTGGCACCGTCCACCCCAACCTGTGCCTCTAGTTCAATTTGGCTTTCCTTCAGGCTGTGGCTGCCAAAATGATACCCCCACGCACCCCCTGGGTTTGCATCCAGCCAGATCAAGTCCCTGGTCCTCGCTGCTGGGTGGCCTCATGGACATTAGCTTTGACACAGAAAAGGGATGGTTGATAAGGATGGTCTCTGGGCTGCAGGGTTGGCATCTGTCATGGCCTGAGAGAGAAGTAACAGCACAAGGTTTGGGAGCTGAGTGGCAGAGGAGACATCAGGGACAGCCAGCAGCTGTGCCCAGTGCAGAGCCACCAAGGGCAGGGACAGGTCCCTTGGCCTCCTGGGCACAGGGACAGCCTGGGGCCAGCACCCCAAAGACCTTTCCTCCCAAGGATGCTGGGCAGAGGGGTGGCCAGTGGGACTGTGCAGCGCGGGTTCTGTCACCCCCGTGTCACAGTGGCACCACCCGGCAACGCAGCAGTCACAATGCCTCAGGGCAGGATAAAAGGGAGCATCCTCCTGTGTCCTGCTGCCAGAGCTGGCCTGGGGGCAGCCCGGAGACATCTGAGAGGAAGGCCTTGAGGAACCAGTGGAATTACTTGGAGGAGGTTCAGGGAGGAAGAGCAGAGGCTGGACAAGGCTGCTGGAGATTCTCCACTGCAAGGGCCAGGTCTCAGTGTGGCCACATTCAAAGCTCATCTGAAGGATGGAAACCCTTTTCGGCTGGACAGCTGTGGCAAGACCAAGTGAATGCCTTCTGGAGGAGCACTGCAGAGCTCACTGTCCTCATCCCCTGCACGGCCAGGGGCAGCAGCGGTAAGAAATGGGATGCAGAGATTTTGCCAGGGTCCCAGTGCTCTGGAGCACCTACTGGTGTCCTGCCAGGCACAGGAAGAATTTTGGCCCCCAAGGTTGACCAGGCTGGGGACCTTTTGCCAGTCTCACAAGCCTCTGAGATGGCTTCAGGGGAAGGGAGAATAAGGCTTGGGCATCTCCTGGGAGTCAGGAGCAGGCTGTGGGATGAGGAAGCAGGTCTTGCTCACGTGCTCAGGGAGCAGCCGATCGCCAGCGCTGGCTGGGGTCAGGAAGGAATTTTCCCCCGGGGCCGATTGGCACTGCTCCCCGGGGGTTTTTTGCCTTCCTCTGCAGCACTGAG